>JAACNH010001392.1:0-80000 GCA_019447015.1 Hymenochirus boettgeri | reverse complement strand
TCAGGCAACTGACGTCTATTATCTACTAAGTGTATGGCCAGCATTACTCAGCCATACTGACATCTATTATCTACCAAGTGTATAGCCAGCATTACTCAGCCATACTGATGTCTATTATTTACTAAGTGTATGGCCAGCTTACTACTCAAACATACTGATGTCTATTATCTACTAAGTGTATGGCCAGCATTACTCAGTCCTACTGACATCTATTTCTACTATGTGTATGGGCAGCATTACTCAGGCATACTGACGTCTATTACTACTAAGTGTATGGCCAGCATTACTCAGTCCTACTGACATCTATTATCTACTATGTGTATAGCCGCATTACTCAACCATACTAATGTCTATTATCTACTAGGTGTATCGCCAACATTACTCAGCCATACTGACGTCTATTATCTACTAGGGTATGGCCAGCATTACTCAGCCACACTGATGTCTATTGTCTACTAAGGGTAGGGCCCATTACTTACGCAGCGCTTTACTATTTAGTCATTCACATCAGGCCCTGCCCCGAAGAGCTTACTACCTAATCACTTTATGTACACATACAACCTATCAGTATGTCTTTAATTTTGGGGGGAAACCAGGAGTGCCTGGAGGAAACCCACGCAAGCACGGGAGAACATACAAACTCCTTGCAGATCAGCACCTCAACACTGCAAGGCATTATTGCTAACCAATGAGCCACCGTGCTGCCATGGCAGAGCATGCAATGTGGCCACAAGAAAATCTGCATAAATACACAATGTACAAACTGTGTAATGTCATTTAATCAATGATCTATTTTATTTCATATTCAAAAAAATAAAACTTAAACTATTTCATAATTTAAATACATCCTAATATGCCCTGCTTGTTAATAATTCAATTTACTGTGTAGGCAATCCACTTCCCAAGGAAACATTGTATAGAGTTGATGTTCAGAAATCCCATACGTGCTAACGTCTGCCTCAGTCCTGCAGGGAAACATCCTTTAGCCGAATCCTTTTCAGGACTTCATCTAATAGCATGTGCAACAGCTGTCACTGGAGATTCTGGGCTTGTGGTGTCCCTGCCTTTATGTTGTTGCTAACAGACCTAATTTGATTACTTTTCTGTCTTTTTCTTTGCATAAATGTGTCTTAAGGGTGACAAGAACAAAACAAGGAGGACAGAAAAAAAAGAAAAGTAATATCATGGTGGCGAGGATCATCCGGCACATCCTTAACTCTCATGTTGGAAGTGCTATTGTCCTTTCTTTTTTCACCTCGCAGGATTGGATTTGCCAGAACAAAGATTCTTCATAAAAAACAAATGTACATCAGCACATACAGAAGAAGAGATTCCCTATGCCTCCTTACTGTCCAATACCCTGGCTCTGAACTCTAATGGCCTGTACATAGCAACATCTTTAAACTTTTATTTAACAAGACTGTTCTGGGATGGCATTAAATACAAGTACCGAGGGAGGACACAGCAGTTATCTGAAGGTAGCCATACAGGGATCAATATCTTTTTTAAACTGGACAAGTATCATTTGAAAAAAGTCATCCCTTTTAATCTCTGTACTGATCAACTTTAAATGCCCAGTTGGTACAATGTCAGCCTGTTTTCTATTCACATTTCAGAACCCAAATCCTCTGAGTTTTTTTGAGCTATTTATAATGAAGGACACTGGTTCCTGTGTTAAAATCTACCAGCTACATCCACAAAGTTTATATGTTTTCCCTGTCTGGCATCATAAACAATTTGATTTGTGTGTTTGAGATAAGGTACTTTCAGGGAGATGTAATAAAAGTTCTTATCATTAAAAATGGTGCTAATTTTGCCCTAGCCAATCAGATGTTAGCTTTCACATGGAAAATAGTTATTTTCCACGTGAAAGCTAATATCTGATTGGTTGGGCAAAATTAGCACCATTTTTAACAATAAGAACTTTATTACATCTCCCTGGTAGATTGTAAGCTCTTCAGGCAGGACCTGATGTGAACGACTAAAATAAATGTAAAGTGCTGCGCAATATGTTCAACGTAGTAAAACTGTAGTAGTAAAATACTGATCATATTGCAGTGTTATTTAATGAACACTTCCTAATATAATGTTCATGGCCGTCAATGGGCTGTTACCAGCCAGTATCAAAATTTTACACATTTAAAGCCACCATGGAGAAAACACCTGTATAGCGGTATTGTTTGACCACAGTAAGGGATCATTACAGTAATTAGCAATATTGATCCTTTATAAACACAGCCCACAGTCTTATTAAAAGAGAGGCATATAAATACTCATGTGACGATCATCAACATGTGGTAACATCTGGGTGAAAAAACTCATACGTGAGGGCATGTGTTTAAAAGAGAAGTGTGCATGCTTTTTTTCACATAAGTGACAACCGGTAACATAAACAATAAAATATAATTTGCATTAAAGCACATTATTTAGTAATTGGTTACATATTAAACAGGTGCAGTCGATGCTTGGCTAAATTTAATTTCTGTCTTCAGTGTCCACATACCAGTGTCTTGTATCCACATTGAGCAAGGATGTTTGGGTTACAGTGTAAGCTCTTCAACAAATATCCATTGAAATGTCTTTGAAGAATTTGCTGCTATTGTTTTTGGTGGAAGCATCCTAAGCTCTTTGGATCAACATTGTTTTTGCTTAAGTTGCATTAAGCAAGTACAATCTTTTATCTGTATTTAAAGTACTAGAAGATATGGCAGGTAACTAGCACCTCCGATTTGGACAGAGTTATAGTATTTAGTGTACCAGTCCTTCATAATTGCGTGCATCCCAATTGCCAGCTTGTTTTGAATCCAATAAAATGAGGCACACAACGTCCTTTGTACTCTGTGTTCAAATCAGAATATTACAAAACATCAAAAACAAATAATTGTACATATATGTATGTACATATTGTTCAATATTTTGATTGGATACCCTAGTGATATCCCTACAGGTGATATGATTAATTCCTTCAGTGGGGTTTGTGTGATCTCTGTTCCACTTCCAAATTGATTTTTTTTGGTATGTACATATGTCCTACAAAAAACAGAATTCTAGTGCACAAACAATTCTAATTGCATATTGCCTACCTCCATAAGGTTGCTACTACAAACAGTCTGCTAAACCCTGGATAAAAAAAGCAATTAGTTCAATAAGTTGGCCAAATTATTTTAAGCTCAGTCACCATCTCAAGGTTGCTTTCTTTAACTGGGTCCTAACCTACTGGTACTTGCCTTTTTGGCTACATGAGCTGACAGCTTCTCCTGTTGTGGCCTGGATGCTTGAAGCTGACTCTCTAGTTTTTAAAGTACTTTGCTCAAACGAGCACATGACCTAACTCTGGGTGGAGTACAATTTCCCAGAAGGCTTGGTCAAACCTTCAATGTAACACACAATATATAGAAAATTGGGCTGTTGTACATCCATATAAAGTGCAACTAGAGACCAAAAATATAATACATACAAAAGCATATTCTATTTCACAAACAATTCTAATTGCATATGGCTACCTCCAAAACCTTGACGTGGTGACTGGGCTTAAAATAATTTGGCCAATTTATTAAACTAATTGCTTTTATATATCCAGGGTTTAGCAGACTGTTAGTAGTCGCAACCTTATGGAGGTAGCCAATATGCAATTAGAATTGTTTGTGCACTAGAATTCCGTTTTTTTTGTATGTATTATATTTTGGTTTCTAGTTGCACTTTAATATGGATGTACAACAGCCCAATTTTCTATATTTGTGTGTTTACATATAGTCCTCTTTGGGATGCACTGCTGTACAATATTACAATACATAAATTCATACAAGATGGATATACATAAATATAAATTGTAATGAAACTGCTTAAAAAAGACATTAGAGAAATATGCCAGAGAGCGTGCTACTTGTAAATACATTTTTATTGCATGTAAATTGTGATAAACAAATTAGAACAAATGATTCTGATAGTGGACTAGATTGGATGGAGTAAGCACACACTTAAAGGAACACTCACTGTACTACTGTGCCACATGTGATATGAATATAGACCACATGCCGTAACTCTGTTAACCCTGTTTATTAATTGCAAGTTGAGCAAAAGATCTCTCCCAGAACATTACTTAGTGAATATATAAGCATTAATCCCCCTTTTTTAGTTCAAGTTGTGTGCAGTCCTACTTTTATATTGAATCCAGTAAAAAGCAAGGTCCCAAGCACATCCAAATTTCAGGGTGCTACTTTTATATTGCTATTATTCTAAAGGGTATGTCCACCCTTAAAATAATTTTTTATATGTTACTCCCCCTGTCCCCCCAGCCCCAACCACTCTATTTATTTAATCAGAAATGCCCCAAACTTTACTTACCTCCCCTCTTTCCTCCGCCACGCTGCCGGCCCTCTGCTTGCGAGAAAATGCTGCTGGGAGTTCATTTCGGCAGAGGAAAGAGGGAGGTAAGTAAAGTTTGGGGCATTTTCTGATTAATAAATAGAGCGGTTGGGGCTGGGGGCAGGGGCAATATTACATATAAAGGGATTTACACTAGAGGGGGATGCTAATCGGGAGGAGAGGGAGGGGGAGGGAGGGGAGAAGGGCTGCAGTACGCATGCCAAACTTCTCCCGGAGGCCAGGTAGGGGCAGAGTCCTATATGGAATCTGCTATCCTCCTGGTGGGCAGTTTTTGGGACTTTGGGGGGGGACTACAGGAGAACCATATGGAGCTGGGATGTGATGTAGTATTAAACTACATACACTAATGATGGGGCCAGTAGTGGGGGGGATTATAGTTTTGGGGGTGGACATGCCCTTTAACAGTTATATACTGGATATTTGGCGTTTTCTTTTGGAATGAAGAGCTAAGAATGTGAACTTTCTTATTTGTCATTTAAGACATTTTATATCCTTTTTAAAAACATAAAAAAACAGGTTTTAAAATAAAAAAGTGTATGATTGTCAGACAAATTACTCTTTTACCCAACATTGATCATTGCTTTTTAAAAAAGATTATTTATCAGATCCCAGAGTAACTGACCCCCACACGTTACGGTAATGTTTAAATATACATTGGAACGAAAGATATTATAATGATTTGCACATATTCTTTATTTAACTGCAGACAGCATTGGTCTGAACATCATTTAATATACTCATCAAACACTGAAACTATATATACATGTCGGTATGCAATGGCCAATTTTCAAACACAAGCAGGATCAGTCATTTTAAAAAATGTCTCCTAAAAATAATTATTTTCCTAATGATGTAAATAGCAATTCAACTCAAAGTCCAAACACCTGGGCAAATAGATATGTACAATAAGGAATAAAATCATATCCTCCTCTTCTGTGTGCTGTCATACAGAACTGCAGAGAAGGAAAAAAAGAGGGGAAATTAATTGAGATTCACATCACAGCCAACCTACCAAATCTTATCAATTATACAATATTAAAGACTTCTCTGCCCACACCAAAAAATGCACAGCAGAAAGGATCATGTCCGACTTTCTCCTTCTTAAAAGATAATAAGAAAAGGCATAGCTGGATCAGTCATGCAAAATATTGTCGTACCAAACTATGGACAATTGTTTCTATCAATAATATATGTATACAGATGTGTATATACAGAATGTCACAAAAGTGACCCTTTTAAATATCTTTTTATGGGAGAATACTGAAGATATGACACTTTGATACAATGTGAAGTAGTCAGTGTACAGCTGTATAACAGTGTAATTTGTGGCCCCTAAAAATAACTCACACACACCGATTAATGTATAAACTGTTGGCAACAAAAGTGAATACACCTCTAAGTGAAAATGACCAAATAGGTCCAATTAGCCATTTCCCTCCCCATGTCGTTCTTGTTAGTGTTACAAGTCTCAGGTGTGACTGGGGAGCTGGGTTTATTAATTAGTGTTATCGCTCTCACACTGGTCACTGGCAGTTGAACAAGGTAAAGAAAATACAGAGGATCTGAAAAAAGAATTGTTGCTCTACTGAAGATGGTCTAGGCTATAAAGATTGTCTACACCCTGAAACTGAGCTGCTGCAGCATAGTGGCCAAGGCCATACAGCAGTTTAACAAGATGGGTTTCACTCAGAACGGCTCGCCACATGCTCACGTCATATCCAGAGTCTTTTGCAAATAGATATGAGGGGCAGGGCTGCCAACAATGCTTCAGAGCCTGTGAATGCTCAGACCATATCCCACACACTGCATCAAATTGGTCTGCATGTCTGTTGTCCCAGACACAAACCTCTTCTAATAACGATGCACAAGAAAGCCTTCAAAGTTTGCTGCCAAGCAGACTGAGTACATGGATTTCTGGAACCATGTCCTGTGGTCAGATGAGACCAAGATAAACTTATTTGGTTCAGATGGTGTCAAGCATGTGTGGAGGCAACAGACAAGTGTGTCTTGCCTACAGTCAAGCATGGGTGTGTGTGTGATGGTTTGGGGCTGCATGAGTACTGGGCATAGGGAACTATTAATACCAGCATGTACTGTGATGCACTAAAGAAGAACATGATCACCAAATGTCAGAAACCTGGGCAATTCCAACATAAACAACGCCAAACACACCTCCAAGATAATCAGTGCCTTGCTAAAGCTAACAAACTCTATTGACTTATTTGGGGTATCTCAAATGGAATGTGGAGGAGCGCAAGGTCTCTAACATCCACCAGCTCTGTGATGCCCTCAAGAAAGAGAGCATCCAATTGTGTAACATTCCGCGGATCGCAGCATAACCACAGTTAATGTCTGAAATCTGTGGCCTCAGCCTTTTTTCTGTATTTTTAACTGTAAAGGAGCTATTTCTTACCTCAAATTCTTCAATTAATCCAACAGAGCCAGGAGCTAACCCAGCAAATTTACCTTCAATCATGTTTCTCTGCTGCTTCCCTGACGTCAGCTCCTTCCTCTGACAAGTCCAGCTACCAGGCTACCTAGCGTGATTTTTTTGTAAATGCGCTCGCGATTTTTTAATTATATTAAAATCGCTGCAATCCACATTTTTAAGTGGAGTTACTCTTTAAGCCAAAGGGCTGGGGGGAAGTGTGAGAGCCTGTTGTATGGATCCAGTGTGTAAGAATGAAAAATGCAAAGTTTGCTTATCGTAATTGAAGTAAAGTAAGTAAAAGAAATGTAAAAGGTTAGACGTTAGGACCTTTCACACTGGGGTTACCTTGACGTGTTGGAAGGCTTTTCATTCATGTGATCACAGTAATGTAAACTAAAACCCCTTTGTTTATAAAGTATGCCAGTTACAATAATATGACATTGTTGGGGCCTAGGAATGTGCATTGATTATCTTTCTATGTTGGTATAAATGTTTGACCAATCAGTACACTTCTGCTAAATGTAGTTGTAAATTAGCCTAATTGGAGTGCTTCCACAATTCTTGTATTGTATGTATTTTTGGGAGGCTTGGTCAAGCCTCCATGTGGTAATGGCACCCCCAACACCCCCCTTTAATGGAGGTCCTATGCCTCTGTGTTTTGTCAGTAGAATATCAGAGCCTGGGAGCATTTTTGAAAGGTTTAAGTAAAATGAAAATAGGGTTTTGTAGGCTGAATTATGTGAGGTAAACTTTTCTTAGGAGGGTAATTTTTTCTAGGTAAGTTTGAACTGCACGTGTTATTTATGTGGGTTGGAGGGGCCCCATCTAAAATCTGCTATTGGCCCTGTAATTTCTAGCTACGCTCCTGAAATATTTACAAAAATGCGAGGGTGTACTCACTTTTGTGACATACTGTAATGTCTTATACAGTGTACAAAATGCGGGTTCTAGTGTGTGTAAAACCTTAGTATGTTGTATGCAATATGGGACTGCACATTTACTTTTAACTTAAGATTTTTAATCCTTTTATAAATGTAGACACCAGCACTTATCGCAGAATGACTTAATGGGCACAAGGCCTAATGGGACAGAGATTTCAAATATCAAAAAATAAACATAAAGATAAACCTATTTAAATAAAATAAACATTCCAAATGATTTTATTTAAGGTTAAGAAAAAAGATTTGAAAATGATTTCTTATACCAAGAAATGGCACAGAGCCCAAACTCCAGAGTACACTAAGTAAGCATGGTTTCAGTTATACCAGGACTGCATACCAGAATCAAAAATATGCATAATGGTGGCCAAAATATTCTGTTCTCCAACTGCAACGCCCAGGAACAATATGGTAAAACTACACTTAAAATGGATTTAACAATCATTTGTTGTGCTAAACTGGCAGACGCAAAATAATGAGGATATAAACCAAGTAAGTGAACTTGTTACTCCAGTTAAAAAAAAAAAAGAAAACGGTAAGAGACAGATGAAGTGGCTGTTAAATATGTAAACTGAAAACATTTGTTTAAAGGGAAACTGTGATAAATACACAAAGGGGCATATTTATAAAGGTTCGTTAACTTTTCGCAGTCGTTTTTGCGGACATTAACGCATAAATCGCGTTTAACCGATTTATAAAAGTCCGAAAACGGCCGCGAAAAGTTAACGAAGCGTTACCCTTCGCGGCGTACTTACCTGTTACGCCGCGTTCTATTTATAAAGCGGCGGTACTGGTTTCGCTCGGCTAGTATCGGCTGTTTTACTTCGCCACCTTGAAGGTGGTGAAGTCAGCCGATACTAGCCTCCCGCGGCGGGGATGGGCGGCAACGCCCACGGGGAACCCCACCCCACTCACACCCCCGCGGTGGCGACCACCGCCGCCGCTTCCAGCAGCCCCTCCCAACCCGTTCCCCTGCTCGCGGCAATCTGCGGAACGGGAGGCTAGGAGGGGCTGCCGGGAAGGGGCCGAGCAACCCCTCCAAGCCCCCCGCCCCGCCGCTCCCGGGAGGGGAAGGGAGGGAGCCGCTGGAGGGGTGGAGGCTCCCTCCAGGCGGGGCCTGAGAAGGGCCTTTTGGGGCTTAGGGGGTCCCGCAGCTCGAACCGGACCCCGACCCCCTCCCCGGCCCTTGTAAGGGCCTTTGCGGCTCTGACAAGAGCCTTTTGGTGCTTAAGGGGTCCCGCAGCTCAATCAATCAGATGTCAAACTTTCCAGAAATCTGATTGGTTAATGCAAAGCAGTATTAAAAAATTGACCAATCAGAAACGGATTATGGATTTCTGCAAACCTATATAAAGAGGAGCTTTCCGCCGAGGAACTCAGATGCCATCGCAGTAGATGGCTGAAGAAAGAGAGCGCTGGCAACATCGGCTCCGTGAGGCCGGTGGTGCCAGCGGGCTCACTGGCGGCCGAGTGACCTGCCTGGCATCGGCGACCTGAGTGGGTTTGGTGTCGCCAGCCCGAAGACGTCGCGTCGGATCAAGACGCCGGCAACATCGGCCTCGTTGAGGTCGCCGGCGCCCGCCGGGGGTACCCCTGGCGCGCAGGGGTACCTCTCGGGGTTGGCGGCCTCAGGGGACTGGTGTCGCCGGGACTGGAAGAAAGACACGCCGCCCAAGGGCTTCTTTAAGACCGCACTGGGGGTCCCGGTTCGAGCTCGGGACCCCGCCAAAGGCACTTGTCAGTGCCGCAAGGGCCCTTATAAGGGCCGGGGAGGGGGTCCCGGTTCGAGCTGCGGGACCCCTTAGCCCCAAAGGGCTCTTGTCAGAGCCGCAAGGGCACTTGTAAGTGCTGCAAAGGCCCTTACAAGGGCCGGGAGGGGGGGTCCCGGTTCAAGCTGCGGGACCCCCTAAGCCCCAAAAGGCCCTTCTCAGGGCCCCGCTGGAGGGAGCCTCCCCCCTCCCGCGGCTCCCTCCCTTCCCTCCCCGGGAGCGGCCGGGGCGGGGGGCTTGGAGGGGTTGCGGGGAGGGGGTGCGACCACCTGCTGCGGCCCCCTTCCCGCACCCCTCCTAGCTCCCGTTCCGAGATGCTGCGAGCGGGGAACGGGTTGGGAGGGCTGCTGGGAAGCGGCGGCGGGTGGTCGCCGCCCGCCGCGGAGGTGTGGGCGGGTTGGCGTATGCCTGCCCCCTTAGGAGAGGCGTCGGAAGGGATTTTAAGTCCCTTCGCGGCGATACTATACAGTAGTATAGTATCCCTGGTTAGGTTTTGACTTGCAAGTTCCATGACAATCTGTAGTGCTATGTTTGAAGAAATCACCAGCTCTTCGCTCTTCCCGGAGGAGAGACATTGGAAGAGACAGTGATTTTGTCAGACATTGCAGATCTTCATGGATGATGGAACATGTAAGTAGAAGCCTCGCAAAGAGATTGTTAAGGTAGTACAAAGGGGTTTCATTGGAAGTAAGAACTGAAAACTCCATTGTGTATTGCCCGCCTATAGCTTAATTAACCAGTATAACTCTTACTTATTCCATTTGATTTCAAGATACATCTCGTCAATTCAGAAAAACTCTCTAGATAAAATTAATACCAAATTGTCACATGAACAGTTTTACATAACCAAATAAAAAAAATATTCATATGCACATATGTACTATATATAAAATAAAGGATAATGTAATTAAAATCACTTAAAAACACGCAGGGTGGTCTTTCATGGTGGCTACAAGTACAGATAAAGTGCTATTGCTCTTGTGAAAAATGTATAACATGTACAAGGGCAGCTATACATCATTAAGAAATCAACGCATTGATAATAAGAAAGTAAGTAAGAGATAACGGTACCCTAGCACCAGTAGATGTATCCCACCAAGTTCAAGACTACCGCCATACACCGAACACACAGACTTCAACGATGGCTGAGATACTGGTGCCAAATTCTGGGTTTAAAAATCCAAAATGGAGGCGGGACTCTTTGAGAACACAGATATCTAAACAGTTCCCTCCGATCTTGTGAGGTCTCGCGTTGTGAACTGGGATACAATCAAATCGATCATATGTCCAATATCAGATTAGCCCAGCTAGATCTTGGGGAGGACAAGACAGTGTTGAGTGTAGGCCTGCATTTTTTGAAATACCATAAGGGTCAGCCTCATTTGATAAAAGGCTTTGGGCTTCAGAGGGGGTGAAAAACAGTCCACACTACTCAAATGCGAGACACAACAAATCTTAATCTACATAAAAGGCACCACATGGATGAACGAAAGTTGGATTTTATGCCATTCATCTAATTGTGTCTTTTTTTTTTTCTTCTCTCGGTTTGTACTGTCTGGACTATTATCTATCTATAGACCTGCAATATATATTTATTTAGGGTAACTGTGGCCTTGAATTCTTCCAAACTAGTAAGGATTATATAAAAAGCTTCCATCATACCTTCAAAATAAAACCTAAATCATATCTATAGATAAAATTGTGAAAGTTATTGCTGGAAAGGTTCAGCAATATTACTTCCTGTTTGAACACTTCCTGTTTGAGTCATGTGACCAGCCTCTGTCTGCATTAATAGGCTCCCCTTCTCACTGTCAATTTTCCCCACAGGATTTTTCCCTTCCTGATTTCCCAAACATAAGTCTTTACTGAGCATGCTTCTCACCCGGGCGGACGGCAGGCAAAGGTCAGGTGATGTCAGTCAACTACTGGAAGCAGGAAGTTTGAACATTCACCCCAATGTAATTTCTCACAGGCTCCAGCTAGAGATGTGATTGTCAGCTCATTTTAAAAAAATACTGCAGACTTTCATTTAACCCTAACGTTTGGAGACCACAGTTGCCCTTTAAAAGACTGAATTCATATTTCAATTGGATATATCTCATCCCACATGCCACTCTTTTATGGAGACTATCAGATTGACAAATGATTTGATGCATCACAAATATTTTGGATTTGGTTATGTCTACTTATTGGTTGGACATATCAATTACTTTTTGGACCTGTTAGGACTGTTGGATATACAAATAGGTGTTAGTTTTAACACCAGAGGGGGCCATCTCTTTACCTATTTTAAGTTATGGATGCATTTTATACTTAGTAATACAATTTAGCTATTGTGTCTTTCTATATGTATACAACAGGGACATTTAGTTACTATATGTATGCCTTATTTAGAACTATTTATTTTATATGCACAGCTTTATTGCCATATGTTCATGGGAGTCTATGATTATATGTGTAATATGGTATATCCTTTATCCTTTATATTATATAATATATTATATATATTTTACGAGATTGCATTGAGTTTTTAGAACTGCCGGCAGCCCCATCTGGTGTTGGCTGCCTTTCAGCCAATCACAGACGCGGCTGCCGGTCCCGCCCCCCGTTTTCAGTTTCCATGCAAGCAGAGGGCCGGGACCATAAATATGTGCATAGAAGTATAGTACTAAGTCAATGGCAAATGTATAAAGTTTATAAATGTACTTACATTGTTGGTACCCCTTATTTTAATTGGTATAGTCAAAATGGATGGTTTAGACACACCTGTCACTGCAAAGCCTTAAATGCCAGTAATGTTTATAGCTGCCTATTAGTATTACGTATATATACTCGAGTATAAACCGAGTTTTTCAGGCTGAAAAATCAGCCTGAAAACTCGGACTCGGTTTATACTCGAGTCAACACGCTTACCTGGGCATTGCCGGCAGCTGCGCAATCTTTTCTGCACTGGCGCGCCGGCCTGACGTCACTGCCCGGCGCCGGGCAGTGACGTCAGCCGGCACACCGTTACACAGGAATGGCGCGCGGCTGCCGGAATGCGATACCGTACCTGCCAGGAAGCCCTTCGATGGAGGAGAGCCCACAGGAGAAGAGCCCACAGAGAAGAGCCCACAGGAGAAGAGTCGTCCAGTGAAAGAGTTCCACAGGGAGAAGAGTCCACAGGGAGAAGATCAAGAAAGTCCACAGGGAGAAGAGTCCACAGGGAGAAGAGTCCACAGGAAAGTCCACAGGTAGAAGAGTCCACAGGGAGAAAGAGCCACATGTACAACTGAACTGAGGGGGAGGGGGGCATTCAAGATGTTTGGGAACTACAACTCCCACAGGCTTTATATTAGCTGGAGTTGTAGTTTCCAAACATCTTGAATGCCAGTGAGGGTGGCATTCAAGATGTTTGAAACTACAACTCCCAGCTAATAAAGCATGCTGGGAGTTGTAGTTTCCAAACATCTTGAATGCCACCCTCACTTGGCATTCAAGAGGTTTGGAAACTACAACTCCCAGCATGCTTTATAGCTGGGAGTTGTAGTTTCCAAACATCTTGAATGCCAGTTTCTACCCTCGGTTTATACTCGGGTCAATAACTTTTATTAGGATTTTTAAGCTGAAATTGGTTTTACTCGGGTCGGTTTATACTCGAGTATATACGGTAAATATTAAATTTAAACCTATGTATGTATAATGTATTTAGGACCATGCATATACTGACAATAATATACTAACTATGCATATAACTGACCATGTATATACTAGACTAGACATGTCCCAACTCATTCCGAAAATCCGTTCCGCTCTAAGATTCACAGATTTTTGAAAAAATTCGGAGGTTTTGAAATCCGTGAGATGAACCATTAAAGTCATGGATGTTGGGGGGATTTCTCCCCTTTAAGTCTACCTCCTAAGCCTATAGCTGACTGGTATCTTGTACTCCAAGTCCTATCCCATAGAAGTCATGACTCCGTGTCCGGTACTGATCAGTGGCGTAGCTAGATATCACAGGGCCCCATAGCAAGATTTTAGATGGGGCCCCCCTTCATAAAATCAGTTTGGTGCAGTTTAACCTAACCGGCAAAACGCACAAGTAATTTAAAGGACATGTCCACCCTACTTAAAAAAATGACCTCACACATAGTTCACCCCACAAACCATTTCATTTCTTTTACTTAAACCTGGGGCATCTTGAAAGGTTTAAGAAAACAAAATGAGGTTTGTGGGTCTGAACTTCATGAGGTAACATTTTTCTAGGAGGGTGGACAATGCCTGCAGGGTACCTGGATGGGCCCCTTTGACTCTGGGCCCCATACAACTGCTATGGTTGCTATAGTGAACTCCTATGCCCCTGGTACTGATAACATCTAATAAGATTGAACATGGAGGATAGTCTGGGTTCTTTTATAGGACCTCAGATTTCCAATAGTGATCCCTTCCAACATAATCCCTGGTGACAGCTTGTTATAATGGGGAGGGTGAGTATTAATTATAGAATGATCCAGTGGATCTCCTATTGATATTGATATCAATATAAAATTGATTCAAGCTCCTGCTCAGCATTTGTAATTCACTGTGGTGTTTCTACTGAACTATAACACTTTATACAATGTTACAATAAATATATCAAGAAAAGAACAAACCCTGGATTTATATATTTTCCTGTATAGATTTATCAAAACAAATGGATAAAGAAAACAGAAAAAAGTGTTATACAAAAAATATAAGATGTATAATGTCTGTCTTACTAATATTAGGTTGCACTTTCACAGCTTAGCATCGATGACACTTCCAGTCACTCCAAAAGATGGCGGTGGTTGTAAGTATCCTTTCTCCTTTTTATATTATAAATATATTTATATTTTTATGGAGATTGCATTGAGTTTTAAGGAGCACTAATTAGGTGGGGTATATAACACTATTACACATAGGAAAGGTCGTAGTATGTGTGTAATTATCACTATTTAATTAAATCACCATACAAATCACACTATACAAAGTATAGTACTACTCTACTACTACTATTACAAAAAAAATGAATATACAATTAATAAAGTATACTTACTTTACTTGACACCCCCTATGTTTGAAAGGAAACTCAAAATGATACGTTTGCCACACCTCTAGGATTTCTACAGGGTCTCCATGTAGACACTAAAAGGAAGTGAAATTTTACTAACAGCCAATGAGAAGTTCTGATTTACACTGTTAGCAAAATCAAAAAAATTCTAGGTATTGTACATGCCAGAGACGGAAGAGTAGGGAAGTTCCTGTATTACACCCAGTTATGTGCTGTTTGTAAACATGTGACAGTCTTAGCCATTTATAATCCTTTAGATCCAACTACTCCACACTTTCCCCCACTCCCTATCCATAGAAAGAAATAAATGGATTCCGTTTGATAGACAGAAAGTGATACCTGTATATGATAAAATTACTTTGCATGTCTCTGAAACCCCCACATTCTTTTGAGAAATGGACGGTTTTTCCTTTTTTCCTCTATTACTAGTGATATGAGGTATTGTAATAACGGCTGGGGTACTTACAAAACGCTTTTAGGAGGAGGCGGATAGTCCGGAAAATGCAGGACACAGAGGTTGCTGGGAACAGAAGGCTGGATTCTGGAACAAGGTGCTGCTGGGAACTGTAGGCAGGTTACTGGAACAAGGTGCTGCTGGGAACTGTAGGCTGGGAACTGAGAACAAGTGCTGCTGGGAACTGTAGGCTGAATACTGGAACAAGGAGCTGCTGGGAACTCTAGGCTGGATGCTGGAACAAGGTGCTGCTGGGAACTGTAGCTGATACTGGAATAGGAGCTGCTGGGAACTGTAGGCTGGATGCTGGAACAAGGTGCTGCTGGAACTGTAGGCTGAATGCTGGAACAAGTGCTGCTGAACTGTAGGCTGGAAACAGGAACAAGGTGCTGCTGGGAACTGTAGGCTGAATGCTGGAACAAGCAAGTAAGGCACAGGAACAGGTTAGGTAAGTGGACACAGGAGCAGGCAAGGTAGTAGTCTCTGAGCGGGAAAGGAAGTAGTAGGACGGAGAGGAGCAGATCTAAGGCAGTGAGTACAAGGAGCCAGGGTAGCTAACGCTACTATCGGCACCAAGTCCAGGAGGACGCCGCTGTTTTGAATTCTCCCCGCCGCCCGTCGTGTCGCGTTGTGATGTCATGACGTCTATGACGCCGCCCACGCAGAAGTGCGAGTGGCGGAGACCGAGCGGCAGGTAAGTTTCGTGACAGTACCCCCCCCCTCACGGGGGCCACAGGACCCAACTGGCCAGGTTTCCCTAAAACTCCTGTGGAAAGCTCTGCCTAGACAAGGAGGGGTGCAAATCAGAATGTTTAATCCAAGCTCTTTCTTCTGGACCAAACCTTTCCAGTGGACCAAATACTGAAGAGACCTCCTCAAGATCTAAGTCCAGATCTTCTCGACCCTCAAACTCTTGCTGACCAACAATGGAAATTGGAACGGGAGTAGTAAGATGTGGAATACTGATAGAGCATACTGGCTTGATGAGGGAAATATGAAACACGTTGGAATCCGCATGCTGAAGGAAGTTGGAGGCAAACAGCCACTGGACTGACTAATTCCAGGATAGGAAAAGGACCAATAAATTTGGGTCCCAGTTTGGGAGGAAGGAACCCGTAGGTTAATATGAGCAGAGGAGAGCCCACTTTATCTCCAACAATTAAGCTGGGGGTTCTCTACGTCTCCTATCTGCTGCGAGTTTTTTGTACCCAAAGCAGATTTCTGAAGACTGATTTCCGTAGCATGCCAGATAGCGGTCATCTGGGCCACAGAGTCATTGGCAGCGGGTACTTGTGTGAAAAGAAAATCTTGAGAAAACATCTAGGATTCGTCCCAAAGACACATAAAAAGGAGATTTCCCCATAGAAGCATGAGGTGAATTGTTATGGCGAACTCAGCCCAAGGCAGAAGGTCAGCCCAATCATCCTGGTATAGGAATGTAACAACGAAGATATTGTTCAAAGACTGGTTAGTGCGTTCATTAGTCCCGTGGGACTGTGGGTGGTAAGCCGAAGAAAATTGTAACTTGTATGTCCATGGATTTACAAAGTGCTCTCCAAAATTTGGAAACAAATTGAGTACCTCTGTCAGATATTATTTCAGAAGGAGTCCATGAAAGCGGAAGATATGCAAAATAAATAGTTGTGCTAACATCCGTTGAGGTAGTTTGGGGAGGGGAACAAATGGGCCATTTGCTGAAGCGGTCTACTGTCACACCCATGTAACCGTGTTTTTCTTGGAAGGCGGAAGTTCCACAAATAAAGTCCATGGTGATGGTCCAGGTCTGACGGAATGGGGAGGGGTTAAGAAGACCACAGGGAGGTTTCTTGGAGATTTGGATTGAGCACAGCTGGTACACACTTTAATAAAGTCTTTAACATCTTTTCTCATTTTGGCACCAAAGGGAACGGGCAAGAATATTAAAAGTTTTGTTAACACCGTGATGCCCAGCTTTGCTTGGAACAGTGAGTATGAAGAAGGATAGTTTTCTGAAGTGAAACGAACAAAATTTTGCCAGAGGGTGTGTCTGGAGGACAGAATCTTGTGCGGCTTGATCTTGGAACAGAGTTGAGGAGATATAGAGGCCAAGATTTTAGTGGTTGGGATAATGGGCCTTATTGTGATTAATACAGTCGGAAGCAACAAACGATCTGGAATGGGCGTCAGCTTTTTGTTTTTGGAACCAGTTGGTAGTGCTAACCAAGGCTGAGTAATGCTGGCCATACACTTAGTAGATAATAGACATCAGTATGGCTGAGTAATGCTGCCCATACACTTAGTAGATAATAGATAGGCTAATACCACGCCTGCAGAATTAGAACCTGAAGAGGCTAATACCATGCCTGCTGATTCAGAACCCGAAGAGGCTAATTGGTAGTTTCCTTGACCAGTTTTCTCTTAGTCTTTATGTCATTTTTAGAGGGGTGTAAACTGGCCCCTCCCTCCATGCAGTCAAACAAGGCTGTACAGGCAAGCGATGCTATTTTCGGGCATCTGCCTGAAGTTTCCGGCTCCTTTTGAATCTTCGCGCCGCCGGGCGCACTTCCGTGACGTCACTTACGTCACGCAACGTACCGTCGCACCTTTGTGACGTCACGCGCATGGCGCGCTGACGTCGGTGCGACGGGAGACTGGGCGCCGCCATCTTGGAGGGACCGGAGCGACGGAGAAGGTAAGTATGTTTCCTTACAGTACCCCCTTCCCCAGGAGGGGCCTCAGGACCATCGTGTCCAGGTTTTCGTGGAAAGTCCTTGTGGAATTTCCGAAGTAAATGAGGAGCATGAACATCCACCTGTTTGACCCAGGAACATTCTTCCGGCCCGAAGCCTTTCCATTGGATAAGATATTGTAGGGTTCCTCTAGAAAGTCTGGAATCGAGGATCATCTCTACTTCATATTCTTGTTGGCCATCAACAAAAATAGGAATAGGGGTGGAATGAGGAGAAGAAAAGTGGTTAGAGATCACAGGTTTAAGTAAGGACACATGAAATACATTAGGAATCTTCATCTGAGGAGGCAGAGATAATCGAAAGGCAGTAGGGTTGATTATTTCCATGATGGGAAAAGGACCAATGAACTTAGGGCCGAGTTTGGGAGATGGCAGCTTAAGATTAATATTCTTAGTAGAGAATGACTTCTGTATCAAGGAGGTCTTTTCTAAATGTGATTTGGTAGCACTCCAGATGGCGGACATGTGAGCTGCAAGATCATTGGCTGCTGGGACTTCAGTAAGAAGAAAATCTTGTGGGAAGGCTAAGGGATGTTGTCCATACACAGTCAGAAATGGTGATCTACCAGTGGAGGAATGTGTGGCATTATTATGGGCGAATTCTGCCCAAGGTAAAAGCTCAGACCAGTCATCTTGGCACAGGGAAACATGACAACGAAGGAACTGTTCAAGTGCTTGATTAAGACGTTCAGCTGCCCCATTGGATTGGGGGTGATAGGCAGAGGAGAACTGAAGTGAAACCCCTAGGATTTTGCAGAGGGCTCTCCAGAATTTTGCAACAAATTGGGTTACCCGGTCAGAGACTATTTCGGCAGGTAAACCATGAAGGCAAAAAATATGGGAGATGAAAAGTTGAGCCAGTTCAGGAGCAGAGGGGAACTTGAGGAGAGGAACAAAGTGTGCAATTTTACTGAAGCGATCCATCACGACCCAAATGACAATATTTCCTTTAGACGGGGGAAGTTCACCAATAAAATCCATAGCAAGATGAGTCCATGGGTGGGAGGGGATCGGTAAGGGTCTCAGAAGTCCGGGGGGACAGGAGTGGTCGGATTTCGATGTAGTACAGATTACACAGGCCGATACAAAGTTTTACGTCTTTTGTCATGGACGGCCACCAAACCAGACAATTTAGGAGTTGTAATGTCTTATGGAAATATGCCTCTAAGTGTTTTGAAAGCTTGCATGTTTAATCATTTTAGTTAGCCAATAAAAGGCATTATTTTATATCAAGATGTCTCTACTTTCTGACACGGTACAATTCTCTACTACCACTAGAACTCCCAAATCCTTTTCCATTAGAGATTCACTAAGCACTATTTATGGTGTAGGTGGCACAAGGAATGTTAAGCCACAAATGCATCACCTTACATTTATCAACATTAAATCCCATCTGCCATTTTGCTGCCCATTTTGATAATCTATTTACTGCTGCTGTGCTTGCTCAAAACCAGCTCGCAACAGCAGCAGGGGGCGGCAAGGGACCGGGTCTTGTAAGTATATTTAGGGGCATCTTTGGTAAAGGTAAGTAAAATGAAAATAGGTTTGCGGAGTAGGTTACTGCACTTATATGTAAAATTTAATTTTATGGCTTGACATGCCCTTTAATAAATTGTAATTTGAAAAGGTTGAAGGTGTGAAATGTGTGAAATGTTAAACTGCAGTTACTTTAAAGGGCATGTCCACCAATCACAGACGCGACTGCCGGTCCCGCCCCTCTGCTTGCATTCTCGCAAGCAGAGGGCCGGCAGTGCGGCGGAGGATCGAGGGGAGGTAAGTAAGAGTTTGGGGAGCTTTTTGAAAAAACAAATCATGCGGTTGGGGCTGGGGGACATGGGGGAGCATAATATTAAAATTCTATTTTAGGGGTGGACATAGCCTTTAATGATTCACTTATTACTTATCTTAGGGTTCCCAGTTCATCTTCCTTAATGCCTGGAAAATATAAATATGCCAGTAGAGATGGACAGAGATTTATTTCCATACTTTCCATGTTCCCTCTTCACCAAAATCTGCAAACTCCAAGTGGCAATCAGTAATATCCCTGGATCAACTACAACTTTATGTTTCAATACCAGTAAAATGCAACATTCTTTATTTTTAGAAACTCATCCAGCTTTTGGCTTTAAACTATCCTATTAACATGCCATTGCCACATTCAATGGAGAATATATTGCAAAATCAAGATTTTGGGAGTTTTTAAGTTTCTTATTAAACACGACTTCATGCTCTCTATGCCTAACAATGATATTAATCCTTTACTTTTCAACAAAAAGAAAGTCACCTTTGCAGTGTATTCAATGACTAGCATGGTGTAAAGAACAAGATACTACTAACATTTAAGCAAAAATAAAAAAATAAAAAGTAGATATCGGAGAATTGAACCTGCAACTTTTACAATTTACTCTGTCTTGCACAACACAAGCTCTATACCACTTGGCTACTAAAGATACTATATAGATCACCATAGTACATGTAGAGTCTTTACTATATGAGGAAAACAAAACAACAACAAGTCTGAGGTTTCTTATACTGTCACCTTCTGTGTGTTTCAACACTGGTTGTCTTACCAGGTGCGCTACCAGGGAATAAGCTAAAAAAATTGTCATTTAGAAGCTTTACTTTTTTGAGAACATAATAGAAACAAAAAAATGTAGTCTGTGTATTAAACTTCTGACTGTCTGAACTGTGTGTTTTTAAACCTGCGCCTTACCCGTGCACCAACACTGACACAGCGAAAAAAAATTGAGGTACATTTGGAAGTTTATCCTTTGCTAGGAAAAGAATATAACTCACACTGACTGGTAAATACATTTCAGGGTAACACGCAGATTTCAAAGTCTTTTCAGGGACCTCCATATTGGTGTATAGAAAGCACTTTGTGCATAGAGACAGGGAATACTGGGGTCAGGGGGCGTGGTTCTTTGATGACTTAATGGGCTATTTCTTGTACTGGCAACAACATGGAAACCTTCTTATTACAGAATCTATTTCTCCCATTTACTAAATGCAACTTTAGAGAAGATCTTACAATGTATAGGTGTTCTAGGAAGAAAAACTTTCACATCGGGTTTATAAAAAAATTGAAGTTTATTTTCCTTAAATATTTTTTTGTTTTAGAAACTTATCCAGCCCACTTTTAAAGCTTTAATGAACTTGCCATTACCACATCTGCTGGAAGACAGTTCCACAGTTTCTTCGTTTTCATGTAATGAACATGCTTGTGAAGTTTCTCATTCATCCAGGTCACGGTATATCTGTTGTATTCTATTAGATCAACTGGATCATCTGTATTCAATTAGATCAACTGGATCATCTTCAAGATAAACTTCAAGTCCAGTTGATCTAATTGAATACAACGATATACTGTAAAGAAACCTTTCCAAACCTGAAGATGAACATTTCTCTTCCAATCTTAAGGATGTAAAGGATTTGGATTTTGCGAAAGCCTTTGACACTGTGCACTAGGCACTAATGTATAAACTGAGGACTGTTGGCCTTGAAGAAAACAATAGTAGAGAACTGGTTATTGAATCGCAAACGAGAGGTGGTGGTTAATGGAGCTACATCTATGTGGGCTAAAGTTCTACGGAGTACCTCAGGGTTCTGTACTGGGGCCACTTCTGTTTAATCTGTTTATAAATGACGTAGAAGGGGGCATTGAGAGCAAGGTCTCAGTGTTTTCTGATGACACTAACCTATGCAGAGCTTTGGAAACTCAATGATGTACATATCAAGTCCTCTGATATGACCTATTATTGAACATGCACTAAATATTTACTGTATGGCCCATTAATATATTTGTATAAAGTATTATACCCCCCGCAGCAAACGTCACTTTTCCAAAGTAAACAGCCCTAACTTGTCTAATCTGCCTGCATAGTCAAGCCTCTCCATTCCCTTATTATTGTTTTGCCCTTCTCTGAACTGCTTCCATTTCCAAGATGTCCATTTTGTATAAGGATTCACAAACTACATCGCATTTTCCAAATGAGGCCTTACCAGTGCCTTGTAAAGAGGGAAAAATATATTTTTCTCACTTGAATTTATTCCCCTCTTATACAAGGCAATATCTTCAATATCTTGCCCCGATAGTGTTGGATCTGAGGGCACAGCCTGAAAGACCTAAAAGTCACAGTGCTCATGGGAAATTTAGAACCCAAAACGAGAGGGAAAATTGAAACTCTGGACTCAACTAAGATCTAAACTTTATGTGTCACTATGTTTTTAATCTAAATTTCATGTAGAATTAATCAGAACCCTCAAACCTACCCAAACCCATAAATATGTAATTTAACCAGACTCTCCATTGACACTAGAGTGTCTGACTGTTTTGTTTAACCTTTGCTAATTCTTTTATTACTGCCTGTGATCATTGAATGTGTATTTACTGTTTTATTTTACAATAGATAAGGCACTAGAAAGCTTAAGGTGAGGTGGGCCAAAAGGAGCAAACAGAAGTGTCTTGCCGTCTCCTGCTTTATGAATATCATTGCCCACAAAATCTAAGAACAATAAGTAATTTTCTTATTCCAGGAATATGCAAAATTTCCCTTTATGTCCTATGCTAATGCATGTGTCCAGACCCCTGGTTTATTAACAATATACACCCATTGCCAGGCAGGGGAAAAAACATCTGTGTAATGTCAGTAGTTCTTTCTTCTAGTAGTATAAAACAGTGGTGCTTTCACATGATTCAGTATTGATTATGTCTGAGGAAGACATTTTTTTTTAAACAGGCCAAAAAATTATCGCCGCGGTTAAATCATTATTATCACCATATTTATAAAGGCGACTATCACCGAAGAAATAAGCATTACCGCGGCAATGTGCAGAGGTAATTGGAGCTCTCTTTGCGGCAATACTGTAAATATAGTATCGCCAGGAAGAGAGTTCCAGACGTACGGAGCAAATGGCTGGTAGGGGCTGCTGGAAAAGGATCGCACAGTGGGTGGTCACATCTGCCGTCACAGGGGTGGGCGGGGTGTACACCCACTCCGCCCTCGCCCCCCCTGGGGGGGCTTAGGGGGTCCCGCAGCTCAAACCAGGACCCCCCTTCCACTGCCTTTATAAGGGCCCTTGGGGCTTAAGGGTCCCACAGCCCGTACTGGGACTGACCTCCACGGCCCTTGTAAGGGCCCTTCTGGCATTAAGAAATGCCTTTGTTGGGGGTCCTGCAGCTTGAACCAGAACCCCCATTGGTTCTTAAAAAGCCCTTGGGCGTGTCTTCCTTCTTCCATCTAGCGCAGGATCAATGCAGCTTTGTTTGCAGCCGCTAGCGCCGGACGTGCCCCTGGCAACCGCAGGGGCATGCCCAGTGTTAGCGACTTCAGCGAGTGGGTGTCGCTCTTTTAAGAGCCAACGGAGTCCTGGTTTCGAGATGCAGACCCCCAACAAAGGCACTTCTGAGTGCCGCAAGGGCCCTTATACGGGCCATGGCAGGGGGAGGCTGGCTCGGGCTGCCCCAAATGCCTTGTCAGGGCCACAATGGCACTTATAAGTGCCGGGGAAGAGGGGTCCGGTTTGAGCTGCGGGACCCCCTAAGCCCCAAAGGCCTCTTGTCAGGGCCGCAAGGGCCATTCCAAGGGCTGCAATGACACTTATAAGTGCCAGGTAAGAGGGGTCCCGGGTTCGAGCTGCGGGACCCCTTAAGCCCCAAAGGGCCCTTGTCAGGGCTGCAAGGGCACTTCTGAGTGCCGCAATGGCCCTTTTAAGGGCTGGGGAAGGAGTCCTGGTTCAAGCTGCGGGACCCCGCCCTAACCCCAAATGCACTTCTCAGTGCCCCTGCTGAGGGTCCCTCCACCACCCCCAGTGGGCCCCTCCCTTCCCTTTCTTGCTAGCGTATGGGGCTGGGAGGGGCTGCTGGGAAGGGGTTGTGCAGCGGTGGGGTCTTCGCCACGGGGGGTGGTGTGAGGGCAGGTGGGGCGTACACCCACTGCGCCCCCCTGGCTGGGTTGGCAATTGACACGGCCAAGATTACGCCTAAGCACAGTACCTGCCGCTTATAAATAGAAGCGAGCGGTACATGATGCGATGTTAACAAGGTGTTACTTTCGCCGCCGGTTTCGCCTTTTATAATTGTGTTAATAGCAAGTTTGCCAAAAACGGCGGGAAACCCAGCAGCGAAAAGTTAACGGCCTTTTATAAATATGCCTCAAGTGTTTTGAAAGCTTGCATGTTTAATCATTTTAGTTAGCCATAAAAAGGCATTATTTTATATCAAGATGTCTCTACTTTCTGACACGGTACAATTCTCTACTACCACTAGAACTCCCAAATCCTTTTCCATTAGAGATTCACTAAGCCACTATTTTTGGTGTAGGTGCCACAAGGAATGTTAAGCCACAAATGCATCACCTTACATTTATCAACATTAATCTCCCATCTATTGCCATTTTGCTGCCCATTTGATAATCTATTTACTGCTGCTGTTGCTTCTCAAAACCAGCTCGCAACAGCAGCAGGGGGCGGCAAGGGACCGGGTCTTGTAAGTATTATTAGGGGCATCTTTGGTAAAGGTATAAAATGAAAATAGTTTGCGAGTAGGTTACTGCACTTATATGTAATTTAATTTTATGGCTTGACATGCCCTTTAATAAATTGTAATTTGAAAAGGTTGAGGTGTAATGTGTTGAAATGTTAAACTGCAGTTACTTTAAAGGGCATGTCCACCAATCACAGACGCGACTGCCGGTCCCGCCCCTCTGCTTGCATTCTCGCAACAGAGGGCCGCGCGGCGGAGATCAGGGGAGTAAGTAAGAGTTTGGGGAGCTTTTTGAAAACACAATCATGCGTTGGGGCTGGGGGACATGGGGAGCATAATTTAAAATTCTATTTTAGGGGTGGACATGCCTTTAATGATTCACTTATTACTTATCTTAGGGTTCCCAGTTCATCTTCCTTAATGCCTGGAAAATATAAATATGCCAGTAGAGATGGACAGAGATTTATTTCCATACTTTCCATGTTCCCTCTTCACAAAATCTGCAAACTCCAAGTGGCAATCAGTAATTCCCGGATCAACACAACTTTATGTTTCAATACCAGTAAAATGCAACATTCTTTATTTTTAGAAACTCATCCAGCTTTTGGCTTTAAACTATCCTATTAACATGCCATTGCCACATTCAATGGAGAATATATTGCAAAATCAAGATTTTGGGAGAGTACTTTGCCTATGTTAAAGGAATAGTTCTCTCAGAAGTGAACTATTCCTTTTTTGCATTAATTGAAGAATGGGAGGCAAAGGAGCCATGTTTTACCACTCATTCTTCAATTAACTAAATGAGCATGGAACGAAAATTGTAAACGTACCTGTGTGTGTGATGCACCGCTGGTTCCTCTGAAATTTCCCGTCTGTTTCGGGCTTTAACAAACTATAGCGAGTATGTACAGCATAGTTTAGTTAAATCCAGAAACAATCAGGACCTGTCAGAGGACCAGCAGTGGATCACGCTTCTGGGTAAGTTTACTATCTTCATTCCTGGATCCTGTTAGATTAATTGAAGAATGGGAGAAAGCCATTTCTCCTTCTCTTCCTCCCTTTCTTCTATGAATGCAAAAAGGATAGGTTTATTTTCTATGCTTCAATAGTACACAGACCACAGAATTTATCCTCTTAAGCCAGCCATGCATTCCCACGTAATAAAGACTCCCAATAATAATGTTTACCTGTAGTTAGAACTTTGAAGCGTTCTTGTGGTTTTTCAGTTAATGATTTGTGATATACAGGCCTGGAAATGGATTGTGGTTCGGTCTTGGAATTTCTGGTAGCACTCATGGTTTTCTACAAAATATACAGGAGAAGAATATATTTTAAAGAATTTGTAAAAGAAAAGGGTTATAATGTAAGCTTAATAAACTGTCAAGGGCTTCTGGAATTATAGCTATGTTTTATTTATTGATTGACCACATCTCTGTTGTAAAAAAAAAATTAGCAAGATACAACAAAAGCAAGGAGTAGCTTAACTGAGTACCGTAGATGCAAGGAGTAAATTTCTACAAACGGTCATGTGAGTATCAATGTATAGATGATTCTCAAAAATCTGAGATTTTACAACCTGCATGCTAAGCCCCACTACCACATACCATATTTTATTACAACAAAGAAAGAGTATGATTATGGATGTATCTCTGCCTTTCTAAGTGAAACCTGTGCAAAGGGAAACTTGTGCAAAGTCAATAAAATTTTCCATTTTAGGGAAGACGTGTTCTTAATGTTGGACTGTGCAATGAACATAAATTAAGTGGCTTGGTATATAGCCAATCATTTTATTCAGGTCCTATTAAGATATAATTTGGTCCTTTGGTTAAGGATCACTTGGAAAGGAAGGTAATGCATTTCCCCTGTAACCAAAAGTATCACCAAGTGCTTCTTCCCAGTGCTGGAAAATCTACAATATTAGAAAGAACAATACATAAAACTTAAAGGACAACTACACTGTAAAAATCAGCTTTATTAAAAAGTACTTGGGCACGGAGAGTACTTTGCCTATGTTTAAAGGAATAGTTCTCTCAGAAAGTGAACTATTCTTTTTTGCATTAATTGAAATGGGAGGCAAAGGAGCCATGTTTTACCACTCATTTTCAATTAATCTAAATGGCATGGAAAGAAAATTGTAAACGTACCTGTGTGTGTGATGCACCGCGGTTCCTCTGAAATTTCCCGTCTGTTTCTGGCTTTAACTAAACTATAGCGAGTATGTACAGCATAGTTTAGTTAAATCCAGAAACAATCAGGACCTGTCAGAGGAACCAGCAGTGGATCACGCTTCGGGTAAGTTTACTATCTTCATTCCTGGATCCTGTTAGATAATTGAAGAATGGGAGGGAAGCCATTTCTCCCTTTCCTCCCTTTCTTCTATGAATGCAAAAAGGATAGGTTTATTTTCTATGCTTCAATAGTACACAGACCACAGAATATATCCTCTTAAGCCAGCCATGCTCCCACGTAATAAAGACTCCCAAATAATATGTTTACCTGTAGTTAGAACTTTGAAGCTGTTCTGTGGTTTTTCAGTTAATGATTTGTGATATACAAGGCCTGGAAATGGATGTTGGTTCTGTCTTGGAATTTCTGGTAGTGCACTCATGGTTTCTACAAAATATACAGGAGAAGAATATATTTTAAAGAATTTGTAAAAGAAAAGGGTATAATGTAAGCTAATAAACTGTCAAAGGGCTTCTGGAATTATAGCTATGTTTATTATTGATTGACCACATCTCTGTTGTAAAAAAAAAATTAGAAGATACACAAAAGCAAGGGTAGCTTAAATGAGTACCGTAGATGCAAGGAGTAAATATTCTACAAACGGTCATGTGGTATCAATGTTAGATGATTCTCAAAAATACTGAGATTTTACAACCTGCATGCTAAGCCCCACTACCACATCCATATTATATACAACAAAGAAGAGTTGATTAATGGATGATTCTCTTGCCTTTCTAGTGAAACTGTGCAAAGGGAAACTTGTGCAAAGTCAAAAATTTTCCATTTTATGGGAAGACGTGTTCTTAATGTTGGACTGTGCAATGAAACATAAATAAGTGGCTGGTATATAGCCAATCATTTTATTCAGGTCTATTAAGATATAATTTGGTCCTTTGGTTAAGGATCACTTGGAAAGGAAGGTAATGCATTTCCCCTGTAACCAAAAGTATCACCAAGTGCTTTCCAGTGCTGGAAAATCTACAATATTAGAAAGAACAATACATAAAACTTAAAGGACAACTACCTGTAAAAATCAGCTTATAAAAAGTACTGGGCAAGGAGGTAGGATTGATTATTCCTACCTCCCAATATTGTTGAGGAACACTAGCACAGTTTTCATCAGCCAGGTTAGGTGTCCTGGGCTTTTTCTTTATAAGGCTTCCTTCACACTATGCTGCCTTTTGTGTGGATTTCGGACAGGAAAAGCGCACCAAAACGCATGTGCAATAGAAGTGAATGGCAACGTTCACATTGCACCGCTGCGATTTTGTGCGTTGTCAAAAAATCACTGCATGCAGCAGCCTTTTGCGTTAACAGACAGTCGTGTCATGTAAATAATGGCCGCCGCTGTGCTGTGCGTTAACGTAGCAGCCCAGTGTGAATGTAGCCTTGAAGATTGGGCTGAACCATTTTTATCCTGGTGCTCCTTACAGAAACAATTTGGGAGGTAGGAATTACTAACCACTCTGCCTCAAGTACTTTCCCTTTTAACTAATAAAAAATTACATGCACTATAGTTCTCCTTTAAATCTTCCCACTCCCTACAGTTTTCTAAAGAGGTCACAGCACAAACTCTATCAGGATCCACAGGTGGATGGCCCTTGTCTCCCACACATACCGTGACCTATCCAGTCTGTCATTCCCCCACTCACGCACCTCCACTTGCTATTGCGTGTCTTCTGAAAGTCTACACACTTAAATTGCGTTACCACGCGTCTCCAAGGCAACACTTCAAGAGCCTATCAGAAACACCGCCTTGTTTTCTTAATTACCAATCAGAGCTACATCCAGGAGTTCCTGTTTTTGGTGAGCGAATAAGGAGAAGTAGCAAGGCAGATGGGAAAGGCAAAGGTGGAAGTAAGTGGATATGGGGAAATAAGGACCGGGTGGCAGTGATTGGGTGAACGATGTAAATCGATGGAATTGATTTAGTACATAGGATACATGGCTTTGTACTGGGGGAGGTTAATGGTCAGAAGCAATTTTTGATGTTTGGCAGCGCAGATATGGCACAATGGCTGTGTTATAAAGAAATAGATGGAAAGTAATTACTTAATACGTTATTGATGAAGTATCATGTGATCTAATTGTATTCCCAAGTAGGGGTTGCCTGGAAATCTGTGTTAAATAGCAGGGCTGTCCTGTTTAAAGGGGAAGTAAAGCAATATTAAGACAAAACCCCCCTCCATTTAAACTGCATTTGTGCTTTTATAACAATGAATAGCGTGAACAAACGCAACATTACCCCTTTTATGTGTTGCTGTGTTTGTATTTGCAAAAATAATTGTGAAAACCTCACAACAAATGTGTAGTGTACTAAGTGTTATTGATTTTCTGTATGGTCAATTGATTTCTACTGGTGTCTGCAACAAGTAAAAATGCATGTAGCATGCATTATCGCATCCTATTCATGTAAGGCACTGTTGGAAACAGAACAAATTCAGGCTCATTTACCCAGAGCAGCTATCGCTCTGGGTAAATGCTCCTTTCGCTATTCAACATCGCTTTGCGATTACCTACTGCGGGATTTTAACCTCCGCTATTGCTGTGGCATTAGAATCCAATGCTAAAAGTAGCGCAAATGCAATATATGAATGGCGAGCGTGGTATGTGCAGGGGATTTTTGCATAACACGCACAACAATATAATTTAAATACGCGCTAACCGGGTAGCAAACTGGTTAGCGCGACTTTATCTTTATATATTTTCCCAAGTCTGGGTAAGTCAAGTGGCATGTTTTTTTAAGGACAACTAAGCCTGCAAATGAAACTGAATGACTTTGACTTAAAATCATGTATTGTTGAGAAATTTGTCTTATTAAAGGCTATGTCCACCCACAAAAATATTTTTTTACATAAGTTTCCCAAGGGCTCCCAGCCCCAACCGCTATACTTGTATCTTCAGAAAGCCCCCCAAACTCTACTTACCTCCCTCTTTCCTCGCCGCGCTCCCGGCCCTCTGCTTGCGAGAAAATGCAAGCAGAGGGGCGGGACCGGCAGCCGCGTCTGTGATTGGCTGAGCGGCAGCCAATCACGGACGCGGTGCGGCAGCTCACTTCGCCGGAGGAAAGAGGAGAGGTAAGTAAGTTTGGGGAGCTTTCTGAAGATACAAATATTGCGGTTGGGGCGGGAGCCTTGGGGAATCTTATTATTAAAGACATTACGCTAGGGGGAGGGAATCGGGAGAGGGAGAGGAGGGGGAGAAGGGCTGCAGTACGCATGCCAAACTTCTCCCGGAGGCCAGGTAGGAGGCAGAGTCTATATGACTGCTAGCCTCTGGTGGGCAGTTTTGGGACTTTGGGGGGGACTACAGGGAACCTATGGAGCTGGGATGTGAGGTAAGGATTGAAACACTACATGGGGGGGCAGTAGTTGGGGGGATTAGTTTTGGGGGTGGACATGCCTTAACATGTGGTTGATGTGCCTTATTTCCAAGAGTTCCACGGACTATTATCTTTCTTACATATGCCCAGTGTTCACTAAAAATCATGCAACCAAGGTCAAGAGATGCCCAGAAGTGCATATGCACAAAACACAGATTATTTGCTCATTAGAGGAGCTGGAAAGCAGGAAATCGTGACACTGAAATTAATAAATACAAATTAATTAACAAATTAATGTATGTAATGTAGTTAAAGAGAGTACGCCGCATAAACTGAATTCTTTCTGGCTCCTCCCACAATCATTGCCACTGAGGATTCTCCCTTCTCTGGTATGAAGAATAATATAATAAAGGAGTGGGAGATGCTAGAAAGCAGTCCATTACGGCATAAGAATCATTCTTCTTAAGGGTAAGTCCCCAAAACTAAAATTTGACCCACTGCTGGCCCTCTGTGCTCCTTATGGTTGTCCTGTGTGCCTATTCAAGTCCAGAAAAGAGAAGAGTAGCAGCTTCCTGTGAGTATAAGGTGTCTACCCCTTCCCTCTCCTGGAGGACTCTGGCATGTGCTGTGGAGCTCTCTTCCCTTTCCTCAGATCCATCTGTGCTGCAGGTAATGTTAAAGGGGAACTGTGGTCCAAAAATACCTTTAGGTAAATTGATAGGAATTGCTCCCCTGGGAATTTTTGCAATTTATTTCCATTGTTATTTTGATTGCATTATTTAAATTTTTGTGTGTGATATGGCAGCAGCATCACCAGGTCCCCTGCGTTCCTGCTCTGAAACTGTCAGTCCATCTGTCCAGTGTCTCCTCCCTCCCCTTTTGCTGCCCCCTGGTCCTTCCACTCATGGACCCCATGGTCCCTCCAGTTGCAGGCCCCCCATGGCCCATTATCTTACAGCCTCATGTGGCCCCACCCACTCAGGGTGTCTAAGCCCTACCCACTTGCGGGTACATGGTGACTCAACCCCCTTACCTCCTGTCGGACTTCACACAGCAGAGAGCAGGACGGGACTCCTGTCTCCTCACACACTGAGCGGTAAGGCTGTGCTCACCAGCGGCACTGTGCAGAGAAGCCTCAGAATGTCATAAGTAGCGCCTCACCCATTAACTTCGCAGCATTCTTTCTTGCGTACACTAGGAGGTGGTCAGGCACGTAGACGACTCCTCTTCGGTTGCCTTCGTGTCGTTGTGGCCCTACCCACCAGGTGACCCTAACAGCGGCCTTCACATGTGTAAATTAACTGCTGGAGCACCAACAGCTCCCCTTTTAATATAAGATGTTATCTTTGTCTTAGTGTAGGACACCCACATCTTGCAACTCCCAACAACACCAGGTTTAAAACTGTAACAAAAATGTGCAGGGAAAAAACACTCACCCTACAGGGCCAGCCTTAGTAATAAGAGGGCCTGTGCAAGATTGTTAGCGGCTAGCGACCCTCAAAACACCACTGGCCACATACGTGCTGAATACTGCTGCCTTGGCTACTTCACATCAAGTTCCCCACCTGTGCTTAAGTCTTTCCGTTTCTGCAGGTATGCTTGTTATATTGTGTGTACAACATTACATAACACACTAACAGGTTATTCAATAAAAGTTGTAGGGGCAAGTAATATTGAGCTTTTGGGGGTTAAATGGAGTTAACCTCACGCTTCCGATGTTATATGCCTTGATATAAAGCACTGGTGGGGATGGCTCTTCCTCATTTTAAAAAGCCAAAGGGCTGGGAAAAATGAGAGAGCCTGCTATATGGGTTCTGTGCTCAACTATGAGAAGCAAAAGTGCTAATGGAATTGAAGTAAAAAGGTTAGAAGTTAGGACCTTCCAGACTGGGGTTACCTTGACGTGGTTGGAAGGCTTTTCATTCATGTGATCACAGTAATGTATACTAAAACCCCTTTGTTATAAAGTATGCAGTGTGCAGATATATGATATTGTATGTGGCCTAGGAATGTGCATTGATTATCTTTTCTATGTTTGTATAAATGTTGACCAGATCAGTAGCACTTTCGCAAATGTAGTTGTAAATTAGCCTAATTGGAGTGCTTCCACAATCTGTATGTATGGGTTTGTGTGGGTAACTCAGTTTTCCGGGGCCTGCGCCGTTTTTCTTAACGGCGGCGCGAGGCAAAGGAAAAAACGCTTGTTTTTGCGCCACTTGTAGTTCAAAACATGATATAACATGATTTAATGGTGCTGTTACTTCCGCACTCCTTACCTGCTTTGTTCCAGCGATGCAGTGAGCACTGCATTGCAAAAACAGGGGTAAGTATTGCATCTCCCCCCTAGTTAAAAATGGTTCTGATTTGGCCCACCAATCAGTGTTAGCTTTCAAATGTTAAATAATATCTGATTGGTTGGGGCAAAATTAGCACCATTTTTAAGATTTATTGAATCTCCCTGTAAATGTACAGACTGAACAGCACAGCATACAGACGTCTTTAGTAAGGCTTACGTGTGGTTAGGGCTTTGCCGAGGGGTGGTGCTGATACATAGTTTTATCTGCAGGGCCGTACTGGGGGGTGGGGGGCTGTTGCACTGATGTTCAACTCTGACCTACAGGTCCATGACCTAAGACGCCCTCCTGGTAATACAACCTGTATGGTTACACGGTCGTCCATATCAAGCCCGGCCCTGTCATCAACTTCAGCAGGTTTTGGTTAATACATAAAGAAGAACCAAGGATAAAATAGACAATTTATTTTACCTTTTAATAAAAATTGACAAAGAAGTCATAAATAAATTTTATGTTAAGTTAAAAAGCAAAAAATAGACATCATACCTAAAACTGCTTGAATTTAGTTTAGCCCCTAAACTATATCTGTTGTATTCAATTAGATCAACTGGACTTGAAGTTTAGTTTCAGAACAACTTCAAGTCCAGTTGATCTAATTGAATACAACAGATTATACATGGCCTGGATAAACGAGAACCTTCACAAGCATAGCCCCTAAACTAGTAATGAATAAAACACTTTAGGACTTTTACTCCTTGTAATAATGTTCATGGTCTGTCAAATTGCAAGGGTATCTCCTGTGCACTGCACTCATCAGGTGCACTCAACAGATTTTCATGGATTAAGTCTTGTGCACTGGCTAGGCCAATCCAGAACATCGATCCTCATTTGTTCTAAATTAAGGAGCCTGTGAGATGATTAGCAAACATCCTCAAAAATAAAATTTCAAGTCCCCTTGATCAAACTGAATACCACAGATATTTGTTAAAGCCTTGATTTTATTTTTTTTTAAGTTACTCTTCATCGTCCCTCAACCACAATGATTGTGCTGCAAGCTGTAATATCATAAAATTCAGTACCATTTAATTTGATGACTAATGAAATAAAAAATGGATATTTTAGCATATCCAAATACATAAGAAAGAGACTTGGCATTCCATTATGAATAAATATGGAATATACTGTGTAATTTGGTACAGATACATACTTTAATCAACTCTTCATGGGAAAAGAGTTAGTGGTTATACCTAATCATATTCAGTGTAACGTATCCATTACATGTAAAATGTATTTTCGTAATGATTTTGTTAAGGAAACACAGAATCCCTGACAGTTAGAATAGGGAACATCTGCGTGATCTTCTTACTGCATGTACAGAGAAATCCCCTGTGGCAAGACACTGTAAAGACACAAGCTATATAATTAGTAGAAATTTATGGGAAGTTAGAATGTTTGAGTACCTATATTAGCATTGATTAAATTTCAAAAAGCATGCATTCTGTCCAGAAAAAGAGAAACCGAGAGAATAATACATCACTATCAGTTTCAGGCTTATATTCAATGATATAAAGAATGCAGTAGTTACTACAAATAAAGGATCAATGAAATCAACTCCTTGGCCTAATTTTTTAATATGACTTTGACATGCTTAGTAAAGTGCCTATTTAATTTTTGTCAGGATTGTTAGTGAATTAACTTACTCTGTTTGGAATTATCATTTTAATCAAAAAGTATCTATAAATCTGTATAGGTTGCGTGAGGTAAATGATGATGCATGAAATAGATAAATATGATGTTGGTAATCTGCTTGTCTGAACAAAAAAATATTTTAACATTTTTATTTACAGAGTACCGCTGCTTTTTTTTGTGTGCAAAGATCTAAAGCAAGTTATCCTGAAGACTCGCAGGGTCGTGTAAATAGATGAAATGCTGAATGAATGCTTCAAAGCTACAAAAGAATATGCCCTGAAGTATGTTTTTTGTTTTTTATGTACAGCTCATCCTCTAAAACCCTACAGCTGTGACTCAATGGGGCACTTTAAAATCAACAATGCAAGAATAAAATTAAAAGTCCGTCTACAGGACATTTCACTGCATAATGCAGCATAAAACTTTTTGCTTTCCCACTTTCTTGTACAGAACAGAATATGCCCATTGTTTTAATTGGTTTCAGAGTTTAATAATGGCATTGATCTCCATTACTGATTTATATACCCTGTGAAAAAACTTCATTTATTTAAATACCTCCAAATAAGTTTTCTGAAAGATTAGTTAGCTAAGCAGAGTAGGAGCAGGATTTTTTCCCTGATAATATCAATACTATATTATGCGGATTTAAAGAGCTGACACTCAATATGTTTGAATAAAGTTTTTGATTACGATGTACAATCTCAATCCAGTACAGGTATAAACATGCAGCCCTTGTAAACCAAAGAAATATGGTAAAATGACGAATGTATTTTTCATAAATGTATATGGGGAAGAAACTGACATGATGGGGCAACAAGCTATATATACAGCCACTGCTAACAGTTAATTATTTGCCTACCAAGTAATTACGAGATCACATACTGTTAGATTTAAAGCACTCCAGGGTCTGTTAAGGTGATATTTATTCCATGTGCAAGCAAAACCGCTTGATAAAGGTCTGTCACAGACCAAAACGTTGCTGTCTTGTTTGCACGTGAAAAAGTATCGCCTTAAAGACCCGTGAGTGCTCTAATCTATACACTTTGTGAGTTATGTAGAATCTTTGTTAGAAGCCCAGTCAGCAATTACTCTAGAGGCTAAGCACACAGTTGTTTGGAATATTGAAAAAAAACTAATTATGATAGATGGTTACTATCTGTGGATATAGTCATTCACTTTATATAATAAACTAGATCTATATACTCACCTTACCCATTGTAAACTGATGGTTAGTGCGCCTCACTGCTGGGTTCATCTTCTATCTTTGAAATACACAAAAGCAAAACTTTGCTTTGTGGCTTGGTCCTCGTTTAGTCTATGACATGCTTCTACAAATCATTAGCTGGGATCGCAAAGGTGGAAGTGGAGTTGAAGCTGTGAAGCATACTTCAAGTAAGTATCCAAATCATATTTTTAAATTGCCCATTAGTGGAAACTATAATTCTTCCCAACTATCACTGTTACCATTTTTTTGTTAATCTGTCCCCTATTTCTTAAAATGCAGTATAAACATTTCACATTTCATCTGTCAATCAAATGCCTTAGTATCATAAACCCTTCTGTGTGTATAGTTTTGCTGTAGCTGAAATGGTGACAGTTGGTACGTGAACTGCATGGTGGGAAATTCCCTCTCCCAATGCTGCCTCATAGGATTACTGAGCATGCTTGTCCTCACAGAGAGAAGTCTGGAGGGGGCTGAGGGACTGACCTTGAGCAAACAAGTACTAGATGAAGTCATGCGGAAACAAACACATATTGTAAGTGCTGCTTACATATATTCATTTTTAGATTGAAATGAGGCATCCTTTTTCAGTGTACAATTCCTTAAGATGTTCTCTGAGCAGGATATTGGTTTAACAGTATAGCACTAAAGCTAAATTATATTTTTGTTTGTTGTATTTTATTTCTTACAGGGTTAGTGTCCCAATGAATTGGAGTTACATAATGATTGTCCATTATCTGCCTGTAACCCTAACCGCTACTTTTACCAGCTTATTACATTAATTTGTAATGAGATATTTAAAGGGTATGTAAACTTAAAATTTTTTTTAAAAATTGCCCATTACTGTAACTATAATTCTTCCCGACCACCACTGTACCATTTTTTGTTGATCTGTCCCATATTCTTTAGATCTAATCTGAAGCATCTACATTTCAGCTGTCAATCAAGTGCCTTACTGTCAAAAACACTTTGCTGTGTGCATAGTAGGGTGAGAGTTGGATGTATGAAATGTATGGTGGGAAATTCCCTCCCACCAGTGTTGGCTCATAGTGATTACGAGCATGCTTGCTCTCTCAGTGAGCAGTGTCTGAAAAAGGGGACGTCATTATTAGTGGGAAGGGGAACACTTAGCCTTAACAAAACATGTACTGGATTAAATGCATGCAGTAAAACGCACCTCAAAGTATGTGCTACTTTCTTGTATTCATTTAAGATTAAGCAATTTAATTTTTTTCAGTTTATCATATATACTAGAGTATTAAACCGACATGAATATAAACTGAGGTACTATTTTTAACTAATAAACCATGAAAAACGCTTGACTCAAGTATAAAGCAAGAGTTGACTTTCTCATATAGACAGTCCCTAGATTGTTCTACAGACAGTCCAAAGGAAGCCTATACACAGTCCCATAGAAAGTCAATACACTGACCCATAAAAGTCCAAAACACTGTCCCATACGGCCCCATGGAAAGCCCCATACACAGATGTTGCCCTGCATACTTTCTGGTGCAGTCTGAATACTAAAGAGCCCTCATTTTAGAAATGTTTTTTGAATCTTGTTACGTCTCTTTTATTCCCCTTCCCTTTGCAGTCTGGGCTTATCTTAAGAGTGAACAGTACGGCAATTGCCTAAATTACCGAAATCAAAAGGGTTTTTTGTGTTACACGCTACAGCTTTGTTTCCCAGGACTATGTGTTTTTGTCCAGCTGCTTCTTCAAGCATCTAGACCAGCCCAGAACCTGAATATAAACCAAGGGAGACTTTCAGGGTGATTTTAAAGGTAACATTTTTCTGTAATAATTGTTACCCCATCCTTGCAAAATAAGCTGTCTCCCCCTCCATGCAGTCATCAACGCGTGTAACAGCTGACATCAAAGCCAATGATAGACTGCAGTTTCCCCTGCTCCCCCTCTGCACATGCAAGCTAATAAAAAGATGATTGAGCAAGAGAGGAGTCTCATAAACCTTTGTCCGAATGGAGGATAATTTGTGTAATAAATTTGGTAAAAGCAGCAGTTCGGTTTGAAGGAATAACCGACAAGTCAAAAGTTTTTGGTTTAAGGGGTGGATACAAGTTTTACGCCAAATAGTACTTTAAATGGCACCCCCCCCATTAAAAGGGTGACAAACCTAAGCTAACTCATATTACATTGATGTAAATGTGTATAGTGTGAATTAAAAAAAAAAAGCCTATATGACATTTCACCCAATGAGTTTACCATGGATGAGTATTAAAGCAACAGTGAGGGCTAGGCCACACTGCTGCGTTTTTTTTTTGCGTTTGTGATTGCGCTTGCGATTACAAAATCATTGAAAACGCGGCAACGCAAAAAAACGCGTTTTTCGGTGCGATTGCGTTTGCGTTCTGCATTTTTAATCGCAATCACATGCAGTTTGCAATACTTATGAAGAAATCGCAAGTGCAAACGCAACGAAATCGCACATGAAATCGCATGCTATTGCGTTTGCGTTGCAGTGTGGCTTACCCTGTCTTCCCCATTTCACACAAAACAATAATCATGCACTACATGCAATTTTGTTTTGTCTATCGCTATTAAACAAAGTAATAATGATAATATATCAACCAATTAAGTCTGTGTGCATGTTGTTTTCGTTATTGCTAGTTTATTGTTAGAAAAAGGGGATCACATAAACACAAAAATTGTCATTTAGTCGCTGATCCAAACATAAAGCATTTCTTTCTGGCAAGGAAAGCTGCTTCATCGGGTGGGCCCCCTCGTGCTGCCCCACAAGCCATCCTGCCTCCCAGTCTTTTAGTACTGCGGGAGTGAAATCTGATCCCGATTGGCTTTACATTTTCACCCCCCCCATAATCTCTAGACAACCAGGGCGTGTTCAAACACTATTACCTGGTTTTTTTTATTCTTATCTTTTTTTTCTCAATCACTTATGAGTCAACATCTGAATTACGTATGTTTGTAGATGTAGCCGCCAATTGAAGTAATATTTTTTTGCTGTTTGTTTTACCCACCTATGTCCGTTTCCTACATCTCCCTTTTTTTCTTGTGTACATCCTCTTCTGTGTCCTAGCGACACCCTGTATGTTTCCTACACTATGCGTATTTTGGTTGCTATAAACTCGTTCTTGTCACTCTTGTCCCCCTCCTCCTAGTTCTTCTTTCCCTTTTCCCTTCATTCTTTGACGTATTCTGTCTCCACTATCCCAACTCATTCCACCACAGTCGTTCAAACGCTTTATTTCCTCCTTCCCCCCCCCCCCCCCCCCCTTCGCTGCTCGGGCAAGGAGGTAGGATTGATTATTCCTACCTCCCAATATTGTTGAGGAACACTAGCACAGTTTTCATCAGCCAGGTTAGTGTCCTGGGCTTTTTCTTTATAAGGCTTCCTTCACACTATGCTGCCTTTTGGTGCGATTTCGTACAGGAAAAGCGCACCAAAACGCATGTGCAATAGAAGTGAATGGCAACGTTCACATTGCACCGCTGCGATTTTGTGCGTTGTCAAAAAATCACTGCATGCAGCAGCCTTTTGCGTTAACAGACAGTCGTGTCATTGTAAATAATGGCCGCCGCTGTGCTGTGCGTTAACGTAGCAGCCCAGTGTGAATGTAGCCTTGAAGATTGGGCTGAACCATTTTTATCCTGGTGCTCCTTACAGAAACAATTTGGGAGGTAGGAATTACTACCCACTCTGCCTCAAGTACTTTCCCTTTTAACTAATAAAAAATTACATGCACTATAGTTCTCCTTTAAATCTCTCCCACTCCCTACAGTTTTCTAAAGAGGTTCACAGCACAAACTCTATCAGGATCCACAGGTCGGATGGCCCTTGTCTCCCACACATAATACCGTGACCTATCCAGTCTGTCATTCCCCCACTCACGCACCTCCACTTGCTATTGCCGTGTCTTCTATGAAAGTCTACACACTTAAATTGCGTTACCACGCGTCTCCAAGGCAACACTTCAAGAGCCTATCAGAAACACCCGCCTTGTTTTCTTAATTACCAATCAGAAGCTACATCCCAGGAGTTCCTGTTTTTGGTGAGCGAATAAGGAGAAGTAGCAAGGCATGATGGGAAAGGCAAAGGTGGAAGTAAGTGGATATGGGGAAATAAGGAGCCGGGTGGCAGTGATTGGGTGAACGATGTAAATCGATGGAATTGATTTAGTACATAGGATACATGGCTTTGTACTGGGGGAGGTTTAATGGTCAGAAGCAATTTTTTGATGTTTGGCAGCGCAGATATGGCCACAATGGCTGTGTTATAAAAGAAATAGATGGAAAGTAATTACTTAATACGTTATTGATGAAGTATCATGTGATCCTAATTGTATTCCCAAGTAGGGGTTGCCTGGAAATCTGTGTTAAATAGCAGGGCTGTCCTGTTTAAAGGGGAAGTAAAGCAATATTAAGACAACCCCCCTCCATTTAAACTGCATTTGTGCTTTTATAACAATTGAATAGCGTGAACAAACGCAACATTACCCTTTTTATGTGTTGCTGTTTGTTTTTATTTGCAAAAATAATTGTGAAAACCTCACACACAAATGGTGTACTAAGTGTTATTTGATTTTCTGTATGGTCCAATTGATTTCTACTGGTGTCTGCAACAAGTAAAAATGCATGTAGCATGCATTATCGCATCTCTATTCAGTGTAAGGCACTGTTGGAAACAGAACACATTCAGGCTCATTTACCCAGAGCAGCTATCGCTCTGGGTAAATGCTCCTTTCGCTATTCAACATCGCTTTGCGATTTACCTACTGCGGGATTTTAACCTCCGCTATTTGCTGGCATTAGAATCCAATGCTAAAAGTAGCGCAAATGCAATATTGAATGGCGAGCGTGGTATGTGCAGGGGATTTTTGCATAACACGCACAACAATATAGATTTAAATACGCGCTAACCGGTAGCAAACTGGTTAGCGCGACTTTATCTTTATATATTTTCCCAAGTCTGGGTAAGTCAAGTGGCATGTTTTTTAAAGGACAACTAAAGCCTGCAAATGAAACTGAATGACTTTGACTTAAAATCATGTATTGTTGAGAAATTTGTCTTATTAAAGGCTATGTCCACCCACAAAAAATATTTTTTACATAAGTTTCCCCAAGGGCTCCCAGCCAACCGCTATACTGTATCTTCAGAAAGCCCCCCAAACTCTACTTACCTCCCCTCTTTCCTCGCCGCGCTCCCGGCCCTCTGCTTGCGAGAAATGCAAGCAGAGGGGCGGGACCGGCAGCCGCGTCTGTGATTGGCTGAGCGGCAGCAATCACGGAGCGGCTGCCGGCAGCTCACTTCGCCGGAGGAAAGAGGAGAGGTAAGTAAGTTTGGGGAGCTTTCTGAAGATACAAATATTGCGGTTGGGGCTGGGAGCCTTGGGGAATCTTATATATTAAAGACATTCCTAGGGGAGGGAATCGGGAGAGGGAGAGGGAGGGGGGAGAAGGGCTGCAGTACCATGCCAAACTTCTCCCGGAGGCCAGGTAGGAGGCAGAGTCCATATGGACTCTGCTAGCCTCCTGGTGGGCAGTTTTGGGACTTTGGGGGGGACTACAGGAGAAACCCTATGGAGCTGGGATGTGAGGTAAGGATTAGACTACACTACATGTGGGGCCAGTAGTTGGGGGGATTATAGTTTTGGGGGTGGACATGCCCTTTAACATGTGGTTGATGTGCCTTATTTCCAAGAGTTCCACGGACTATTATCTTTCTTACATATGCCCAGTGTTCACTAAAAATCATGCACCCAAGGTCAAGAGACATGCCCAGAAAGTGCATATGCACAAAACACAGATTTATTGGCTCATTAGAGGAGCTGGAAAGCAGGAAATCGTGACACTGAATATTAATAAATACAAATTAATTAACAAATTAATGCTATGTAATGTAGTTAAAGGAGTACTCCGGCATTAACTGAATTCTTTCTGGCTCCTCCCACAATCATTGCCACTGAGGATTCTCCCTTCTCTGGTATTGAAGAATATATATTAATAAAGGAGTGGGAGATGCTAGAAAGCAGTCCATTACGGCATAAGAATCATTCTTCTTTAAAGGGTAAGTCCACCCCCAAAACTAAAATTTGACCCACTGCTGGCCCTCTGGATATACCATGACCTGGATGAATGAGAACCTTCACAAGCAACCTTTAGGCATGAATGCTAGAAATGCTGCATTTAACACATTACACAGAATTTACTGACCTATTGATGCATAGGTAGTTTCATAGTGACAATATATAATTTTGAAGTTAAACAATTGGGGGGCTTCCATTTTTCAGCTATAGACTTAATTGGTAGCTCTGAATTTCCCATGGTGCTTTGTTCCTTAGAGGCCGTGAGGCTAGGCCACACTATTCCGCTTTTGCGCATGCAATTTTGGTTAGAATGGAAATCGAGGGAAGGCAAAAATATTGGCAATATCCGATGCATTGCGATTAGCGCATCAGTTTCTATTTTTGTAATGCATGTGATCACTGGAGCTGGCCTTGCCCTTAAGTAACTATTTTAAAACTGTCCTGGTGGTTGAACTACACTTCCCATCATCCATACAGTGGCCGTGGCCGACATTTTGTGCGATCGACCACAATGATTATTAACTATTTAATAATGACATACGGTATGCTAGCAATTGTAACTGGTATAAATAAGACTATTTAACAATACATAGAGAGTTTCTACCTCATGAACTGGTATTGTGTGGTCTTTTTCTCTCACGTACCTCTTACATGACTTCTTACGTCTGCAATGGACTAGTAATATTTACCTTAACAATATTTTATGGTGAACTACACTTTTCAGCATTTATTACCAACATAAAAAAAGAGTGGTTTTTGAATAAAAGTTCTTATCATTAAAAATTGTGCTAATTTTGGCCCCAACCATCAGATGTTAGCTTTCAATGTTAAATAATATCTGATTGGGTTAGTGCAATTAGCACATTTTTAACGCTAGACCTTTTTGTTTGAATCTCCCTGATAGTGTCTCATAACATATTTATTGCTGCCCTGTGAATGTGAGTTTGGTAACATTTAAAGGGTTAGTTCCCCCCCAGAAAAACTTTTTTAATATAAGAAGCAGGACCCCTTTTCAAATACTGAAAGCTGGAGAGTTAGTTCCAAGAAAGCAAGCGAAAGAGCAGCAAGGACTTTCATCTCATAAAAGGCAGGTACTGATATAAAGACAAAGTTTGAGAATTACGTCTCCTAAAAAGGTAAAAAGTTACTAAGGTAAAAAAGGTTAAAAGTTAGGACCCAGCAGAATAAAGCAAAGTGGTTGCTGGGCTTAAAATTATTTGGCCTAATTATTTGAACTAATTGCTTTAATTTATCCAGAGAGATGGCAGGCTTTTTAAGTCGCATTACAATGATAAAGTAAAATGTAAGCAAATAAATTAGATGTGCACTAGGCTTTTAATTTTTGTATACATTTTAAAGGTGATTGTTGAAGTGCCAGAGACCTAATTGTTTCCCAGAAATGGGTTGTTTTGTTCAGATTACCTAGTAGAAAAAAACAAACAACCATATCTATGTTTTATAAATATCCAGGATTAAACAGGATTTAGCAGATTTGCTCTTTTAAAATCCATATGCACCATTTTAGTGCACATAAAAAGCGCATTACTATATCTAATCTAATGTGGATGCAGTATTAATTAGTTCTTATATGTAAGTATACATGCAAAATAGAGATGAGTTTGATATTTATCCTCAGTCCCTAAGGCATGGGTACTGGGCATGTGCGATACCCAGTGGTACCCAGGATACCCAGGAGGAGGAGCCAAGATGGCAGCCCTCATGGGGCACCTTTAAAATCACATATCTTCACTGTCATTGGGCTGATGTCACTCTGAGGTGCATTATATACAATGCACTTTGTTCTAGCCAAAGTTGTTTTTCCACTTTAGTTGTGCTTTAAGGGGAAACTATAATGGAAAAACAAACTTTAGGCTTGAAGGCTAGAAATATTTAAATATTGCTGTATTTAATAACCTACTGTAAATATGCAACAGGGCATCTACAGTGAAATAATGCAGTAAGAGTAAGGAATGTGCAGTTAAAAAGGGCAATTGTATTGTTCTGAATTTGCAGAAATATTGTAAAGAATTTTTGCAACTTTTATGTTCTTAGGTGTATTTTGCTACTATAGCTCTAGACATTGCCATTTGGCACTGTTTGCTACAACTAAGTCTACTAGAGCATGGGGTCTTTTTCCAAAATAGATTTGCTTAGCACAGTCATTTATAGTATATGTATAACAAGGATTATCTAGGTTCACCTAAAACAATTGCACATAATTTGTTTTCAGTTTTCAGTACCCTAAATAATTGCTTTCAATACATAGTAATATAGTAGGTTGGATAAAGACATATGTCCACCAAGTCCAACCTTATCACACTCCTTTTTAACCCTACCTAACAGTTGATCCAGAGGAAGGTAAAAGAAAGAAAAAAACAGCTAAAAGGGGAGGGGGGATTCCTTCCTGACACCAAATCGGAATCGGAAAGTATCCCTGGATCAACCAGATCTATATGTATTAATACCAGTAATTCTCGTATTCCTCAATATTTTTAGTTTTAGAACATATCTAGCCCACTTTAAAGCTATTCAATGAACTTGCCATTACCATATCTGCTGGAAGACACTACACAGTTTCATCAGTTTCTCTCTCGTTCTTCACTGATAAGAAACCTTTCCTACCTGATGATAAACTCTTCTTTTCTTTCACCCTTAAAGGATGCCCACGTGTCCCGTTCATCATGTATCGATTAGGTGACAATGCACCAGAGAGTTTATTGTATGGCCCATTAATATAGTATCACATCCCCAAGCAAATGTTGCTTCGCCAATGTAAACGCCCTAACTGTCTATCTGCCTGCATAGTCAGCCCCATCCATTCCCTTTATTATTTTAGTTGCCCTTTCTCTAAACTGCTTCCTTTCCAAGTAGAGATGGCCGAACTTCGCAAATCCGGTCCACTCGAGGATCCGCGAATTTTTCGAAAAAATTCGAAAATCCGGCGAGCGGACTAGAGATGGCCGTTTCGCGACCCGAACCCGGATCCGCCGCGGATTTCTCCCGTCCGCGAATGGCGGATTATTCGCGGACTTCCGAACTCCGAAGCTGGGCAGGTATTTTTTTTTTGGGTGTGGTTTTAGGCTAATCGATAATTTCGAAATGGCCTTTATATTATGTACAGTCATCGCTTTCGTAACTTTACCCTTGTTCTGCATGGATCACTTTACTTGCTGGGTCTCTAACGGCAATAAAAGCTTTCTGCGATAGATTTTTTCCTCCCCTGAGGACTTTTACTAGCGCTATATGGAATTCACGGATCTACGAGGATTCACGTAAGTTATCGGTTCTCACTGCCTATTTCTCGTCATCACTCTCTGTTTGAGAATACTCGGGACATAGAAACTGACTACATCGTCTGAATCCGGACAGCGTCGCTCGTGCAACGGGCAACTGTGCGTACGCTGGCAGCAACCACATGGATCCAAAGGAGCCACATGGCACCATCGCGATAGCAGACGTTTTATGCCAGGGGACGAAGGCGGGGCTGTTTCTCGTAAGACGGCAAATCTTCTCGTTTGTTCTTTATACCGGGAATCCTCAGCGTAATATTTTCTGCCATATAAAAAGAACGCCGTGGTGGAATAGCAGCGCGAGCGTACGGACTGGGGAGGGAAGGCGTTGGCGATGTAGACGTGGCGTCTAAGGCATTACCCCGAGTCCCGGCGTGGGGAATGTACTGGGACGCCCCAGGCTATTTAGACCACTTTTATGCGAGTTGCGCATTGAACACGAACTTTCATTTTATAATAACGTTTCAATGACGGTCCGCCGCGGTTCATATATCATTTTCCGGATTTTTTCGGGAAAAAAAAAAATTCCGCGGGTCCTCGGAGCCGGACCGGATTTTTCGAAGTTCGGATGCCTCTCTAGAGCGTACGACCGTTAAAACAATTAAAAATATAACCCTTGACAATAACGAGATTTTTCGTATTTTTCCGAAAATTTTCGAGAAATTACGAGTTTTCACCGGATTTTCGGGAATTTTCGAATTACTAGTTTTTCATGATTTTTCGAAAATATGTATTTTCGAAGATACAAGTAAATCCTCGTAATTTCGAATATTTTCGAAATACGTATGTAAGGAATTTAGAAATCCTTGTATTTTCGAAAATTTTCGAAAATACATCTGTTTCCTCCGTATTTTCGAAAATACGAAAAATCCGCGAATCGGAAGTTCGGAAGGCGTAAAATCCGGAAAAATCCGCCGTTCGCTGAACGGGATAAATCCACGGCGGATCCGGTTTCGGATCCGCAAACCGCCATCCCTATTTCCAAGATGTCCCTTTTGTATATGGTAGTATAGCCACATGTCTGTATAGTGTAAAAATTCTTACTTACATCATCATAAACCAGCAAGTTAGTTACATTTGCGGCATTTACATTTCTGTTGGTTTCATCCATTTCAAGTCTAGAGAAACATTTTATAAAAAGCAGACGTATAAGGTGTTTAAAGACAACTCCACCCTCTATGAACATCTTTAGAAAATGGCTCTCTTATAAATAGTTGATATATCTAAGTTTATCCTATGAATTCCATTATTTTACTGTATGCCTGCTACATGCTTCTGATGCCTCATGGAAACTGAGCAATTTAGAAACCTGTAGCTGAGCCTGGGCATGCTCAGAAGATGGCAGACAGGGGATTAACATCAGGTCATTGGCTGTGATGTCAACTTTCAAAATCCTATACTGACATTTGCTAACTGGAAGAAACAGAAGCGAGAAACGGGAAATCAGGACTATTTGCGGATTTCAGTTAGACTTATATATTTCAGTTTCAAACTATTACCCGTTTAGGGTTTTGGGGGTGATTTAACCTGTATGTAGTTTTCATTTTGGGGGCTGGACTTACTCTTTAAGGCACCGCATATGTTATTTTAGTTGCCCTCTCTAACTGCTCTCCATTTCCAATGAGAGATGTCCGACTTCGCAAATCTCGGTCCACTCGAGGATCTGCGATTTTTGGAAAAATTCGAAATATCGAAATCCGCGGCGGACCCGTTAAATTAAAAATACCCTTGAAATAACGAGATTTTTTCGTATTTTTTCGGAAATTTTCGAATACGAGTTTTCACTGATTTTCGGGAATTTTCGAAATTACGAGTTTTCATGTATTTTCGAAAATATGTATTTTCGAAGATACAAGTAATCCTCGTAATTTCGAATATTTTCGAAATACCGTATGTAAGGAATTAAGAGAATTCTTTGTATTTTCGAAAATTTTCGAAAATACATGTTTCCTCCCGCCTATTTTCGAAATACGTGAAAACTCGTAATTTCGAAAATTTCGAATACGAAAAATCCGCAATCGAGAGTTCGGAAGGCGGAAATCCGGAAAATCCGCCGTTCGCGAACGGATAATCCTCGCGGATCCGGGTTCGGATCGCGCGAACGGCCTCATCCCTATTTCCAGATTGTCCCTTTTGTATATGGTAGTATACCACTATAATTATAGTGGTAAAAATTCTTACTTACATCTCATAAAACCAGCAGTTATGTTACATTTGCGCATTACATTTCTGTTGGTTTCTCCATTTCAAGTCTTAGAGAAACATTTTATAAAGCAGACGTAAAGGTGTTTAAAGGACAACTCCACTCCTCCCATAAAGAACTATTTTAGAAAGAATGGCCTCTATTAATATGTTGATATATCATAGTTTGTCCTATGATTCATTACTGTATGCCTGCTATGCTTCTGGATGCCTCATGGAAACTGAGCAATTTAGAACCTGTACTGGCCTGGGCATGCTCAGAAGAGCAGTACAGGGGATTAACATTCAGTCATTGGCTGTGATGTCAACGTTCAAATCCAAACGACATTGCTAACTGGAAGAAACAGGAAGCAGAAACAAGGGGAAACAGGACATTGTGCGGGATTTCAGGTTAGACTTATATTATTTCACATTTCAAACTATTAACCGTTTAGGTTTTGGGGGGTGATTTACCTGTATGTAAGTTTTCATTTTGGGGCTGGACTTACTCTTTAGGTCAGCCATATGTGTTCCTAATTATTAACTGTTTTTTTCAAAAAATCTACTTGTCATGTAGGCAATAATTTATCCTTTCCATTTTCACAAACCATAGACCCTATATTAACCGCTTATATTATATTAAAACCACCATTTTTACTTATGTTTCTGAGACTGCTATAAAACAATGCATCACATGCCTTTCTAAGAATTCTAAAACAATGATAAAACCACGTATTTAAATAAAACCTTTCAATATAGCAAGCTCTGCAGTTGCTTACTCTTATAAATTATACTCCTATATTATCTTTGCAGGGGGGTGTACAAAGTAGCTAACTGGTTAAAACTCTGGTGTGCTCGGCTGAACCAGTCGTTTGTTCAATTTACAAAGTGTACAGGCTCTCACCAACATTTTATTTACTGGCAGAAACTGTATCACTAATTGTACCACACTGTGCAGATATACAATCTATACGTCTGCTTAATCTGATTCACACAAAATAGCTAAATCAATTGGATGGGGAGCCAAGGACATTATCCACATTATCGGACATACAATATTGTGCATCTATATTTAGGCAAATATTGGATTTTATATATATTATATATATATATATATATATTATATATCCCTCCATTTTTTTGCACATTTGAACTGTAAATGAGATTAAGATTTTATGCCTTAGTATTTTGATTAGCGTATAGAGATACCTGTAACCATTTAATATAGAATATTCAATATGTTTAAAGGCTATGTCCACCCCTAAAATAAAATTTAATATCATCATGCTCCCCCATGTCCCCCACCCAACCGCATGTTTTTTTTTTTAAAAGCCCCCCAAACTCTTACTTACCTCCCCCGATCCTGCCGCCTCGCACGCTGCCGCCTCGCTTGCGAAATGCAAGCAGAGGGGCGGGACCGGCAGTCGCGTCTGTGATTGGCTGAGCGGCAGCCAATCACGGACGGCTGGCGGCCGTTTTCAGTGCAGCGGAGGAAAGCGGAGAGGTAAGTAAGAGTTTGGGGAGCTTTTTAAAAAAAAAAAACATGCGGTTGGGGCTGGGACATGGGGGAGCACAATATTAAGGGGATTTGTGCTAGGGGGAGGGATAGTAGAACGGGAGGGAAGGGAGGGAGGGAGGAGGGGGAGGGGAGGGAGGGGGAGAAGGACTGCCACGCATGGCAGGATCTCCGGAGGCCAGGTAGCAGGCATGTGTCCTATATGGACCTGCTAGCCTCCTGGTGGGCAGTTTTTTGGAACTTTGGGGGGGGACTACAGGAGAACCAGATGGAGTTGGGATGTGAGGTAAGGATTAAACTACACTACATGGTGGGGCCAGTAGTTTGGGGGGATTATAGTTTTGGGGGTGGACATTGCCCTTTAATATTTGAATTGGAACCTGGTTTAAAATAAACCAAGAAACCCATCCCTAGTGATTAGTTCCTGTTTTAAAAAAACTGCCGGAGTTAAAACTATCGGAACTTGAGAAAATGAATGGGTTGTACATACCATGTACAGTATACATATCATGTTCTTTAAATCTTCATCTGGTCTTGTTTATTCATGAGTGTCTTAAGTGGCTGCATTTTACAAAAGGTAATTGCGTATAGTAATACTGACCGATACTTTGATAGACAGATGTACATGTTTTTGTACATACCGTAGATGTACTATAAATATTGTTCGACATTCAATTTGTTTGGTGATTAATGTCTATTGTTAAGCTACATAAGATTTACATTTAATCAAAACTTCGAGAAATACTACGTATCATTTATCGCCGACTTAAAAAATGACTTACCCGAACATATTTACAATCACATATCACAATCCTTATCGCATTATATGATCAGAAATTTTACATTTTGGGGCCAACCAATGGAAATGTCTATTTGCATGTCAGATTGATCGTAATATAAGGGATATATATGCTACCTACAGTGTAATATAGAACACGCCACCGAGGAGTTCACTGACCAATAGAAGCTTTTATACAGTTCAGGGAACTCCGAGGTGAAGTAATATCCGTATATTATTCTGTAGGTAGCGTATTATTCCGTATAATACATAAGGCACATAATACCTAGAAGAAGAAAAAAACAGCACAGGCAGCACACAAACAACCAACAGCACACTTACTTAACTACCCCCTCCTGTTGATACTACCTGTATCTACCCACTTTCACCCCCTTTCTGTATTTACCCCCTGTCACTCACACCCCCTTCCTGTATCTACCCCCATCCTACCCTCTGTATCACCCCTGTCATCCCCCTCCTGTATCTACACCTGTCACCCCCTTCTGTATCTACCCCCTGTCACCCCCTTCTCGTATCTACTCCCCTGTCACCCTTCCTATCTACGCCCCATTTACCCCCTTCCTGTATCTACCCCCCGTTACCCCCTTCCTGTATCTACCCCCCTGTTACCCCCTTCCTGTATCAACCCCACCGTCACCCCCTTCCTGTATCTACCCCCTGTCTCACCCCCTTCCTGTATCTACCCCATCACCCCCCTCCTGTATATACCTACATCCCCTGTCACCCCCTTTCTGTATCTACCCCCCATCGCCCCTGTCACCCCCTTCGTCTGTACTGACCCCCCCATCACCCCCTTGCCAGTATCTACCCTCCCACCTCCCTGTATCTACCCCCCCTGTCATCCCCTTCCTATATTACCCCCACACTCCCTGTATCTACCCCCACACTCCTGCCCTCTGCCCCCCCCCCTTCCATACTCCATGCAAGAGAATTTGATTTCCAGGATATAAAGGGTTAAGATTCCGTTTTGTATTTAAATGTACTGACCAGGTTACACTCGGTTCTCCGGTCTGGTTCCTGTCACTGATTGAACTGCACGGAAGATAAGCAGCACTGTACTGACCAGGTTACACTCGGTTCTCCGGTCTGGTTCCTGTCACTGATTGAACTGCACGGAAGATAAGCAGCAGTGCTGCTTATCTTCCTTGCAGTTCTATCAGTGACAGGAACCGGACAGGAGAGAACCGAGTGTAACCTGGTCAGTACATTTAAATACTAAAAAAAAATCACATTTCTTTAGTCATAATTGCTACATTACCGCTTTGTCAGCTTTAGGAGGCACCTCCCTGATTTTATATCTGTCTATCTATCTATCTACTATCTATCTATCTATCTATCTATTATATATATTATATATATATATATTAGTGTGTGTGTGTGTGTGTATATATATTTATATAAATCAACAAAAGTTAGGGTCACCTAAGGACTTCTGTTATGACCTTTATTGGGTAACATACTAGCAGCTTTCGGTCGTGTATCTGTGACCGTCACAGAAACGTTGCTAGTATTGTACCCAATAAAGGTCATTAACAGAAGTCCTTGGAGTGCACCTAACTTTTGTTGACTTTTGTTAAACTAAGTATTCCCTTGTTGGTCGCACCGGGCATGAGGACTGGAATGAGAGTGCACCTTACCTGGATTCTTGTGTTGTGGTGTGTATGTGTGTGTGTGTGTGTGTATATTATATAATATATATATATATATATATATATATATATATATATATATATATATATATATTATTTTTATATTATATACTGAAAAGGTGCCGGCGCACACGGGGGATCTTTTTTTCAGTGCAAACTATTTATTCAGCACAGAGCGTTACATAATCAACGCGTTTCAGCACTCTTATGGCAGGCCATATCAGATTACAGACACGTTGTACAGGTGAGTTCAAATACAACACAGTGATCAAAAACAAGCCCCTTCCCGCCCACTTCCCCCGCCCACACCAGTTAACCCCTTCCGATCCCATCCACAGTTCCTATAGTAGAACATGCAATAAAATATACCCACAACCCTAGTAAACCAGCTTATGTTTAAAACTAGCAAATTCAACTCTAAAATCTAAATGGAGATTTACGCAGAGCATTATGGCTCCTGTGGGTGTCATGCTTCTATGTTTAAAAGTTTAACAGGGTTATTCAATATAAGTCTTACTATCGTTTAAAATGGTGCTAATTTTGCCCCAACCAATCAGATGTTTTATACATTTGAAAGCTAACATCTGATTGATTGGGGAAAAATTAGCCCAATTAAACGATAAGAACTTTTATTGAATAACCCTATAAATGTTTAAAATCAGACAATTTAGTATAACCTGTCCTGATATTCATCCTAGGTTGGACAATTCTAGCAGACCAGATGTGTTTGGCTAATATTGTTTAAAAGAAACAGATACAATCTAATAGCTGGTTGTATTAAGGGTAAATAAAGAGACTATGACTTATATTTTGTTCTTTTTTTTCCCTATCTGTTTGGTTTAGCATTACAAAAAATGTCAGTTATGTATGAAAATGCTTAATACCTTGCTTTCATTTTACTTACTATAAAATGATCAAGAAATAGTGGATGTTTCATAGTAGGAAACTTTACCCCCTGAATAACTGAATCCGCTAGACTACATATCAAAGAGTATCTCTTAGGCTTCTAAAAAATTAATTTTAAAATATGAACCTGATTGTAGATTTATGGTAATTTTTTTGCTATCAATCATCCTTATACCTTGAGTCTCTAGGTTCAGCTCTTTCCCTACAGAGCTCGTTCATTTCCCCCTTATTATCATTTTTGAGGTTTAAAATAAATGGAATGGAATAAATGTAACTGCAATAGAAATCAGGGTAAAGGTATAACCAAGGAATAGCCAAGAAATTGGTTGGGGAAGATAATTCTTCCCTAATTATGCTTACATTTTGATGTTTACGAATTTTGAAGGCTTCATCACGAAGTATAATTCATGCCCGTCATTTTGTTAAATAGATTCCATGCCTTTATGTTTTAATGGCATTGCCATTCGCGACTGTTATATGGAATGCCCTCTTTTATTGATAACTGTATAACAACCACACAATGATTGTTTGTGAAGGAAAATACCTCTATATAGATCTCATGCAACTCAACACTAGAGATGTCCGCACTTCGCTAAAATCGGTCGAGGATCCACGAATTTCGGAAAAATTCGAAAATTCGAAAATCCGCGGAGCGGACCCATTAAAATGAAGAAATCCTAACCAAATTACTAGATTTTCGTATTTTTTTTTATGATGAAAATAAGAGAAATCCTTGATTTTTCGAAAATTTTCGAAATTACATGTTTTTTCGTCTCGATTTTCAAATACACGAAAAACCCGGTAATTTCGAAAATGTTCGAAAATCCGCGAATCGGAAGTTTGAAGGCGGAAACCGGAAAAATCCGCCTTTCGCGCACGGATCCATCCCGCGGCGGATCCGGGTTGGATCTCGTAACCGGCCATACCTACTCAAACACCTCATGTGGATATAAGTTTCTAAACAATACTCCAAAATATAATACAAAAACAATAGTAAATTTGATCTCTATGAGAAGTAGGATTTTCTTTCCAAAGTTTATTAAAATCTATAATTATACAAAACAAAACTAATACATCTATTCAACCATGCGTGTTGTTTAATGAATAATCTCGTTGGCTAGCCAAAATGTGTTCAAACAGTGTCCAAAGTGAACTCTGAAAAGTCTTTAAGTTAAGCTGGGTACACACATTAACGATAAAGCCCCGATACCGTCGTGATCCGACGGTTATCGGGGCTTTATCGTTACGTGTGTACGCTCGTTTCCCCGAAGACGCGCGGCTGCCGAACGATGGGTCGACCGTACGCTCGTTCGGGAAAAGCCCGAAAATTTCATCGGCCGTGCTAGACTCCCTATAGAGGAGTCTCCCGCGGCCGATGGGAAACACACAGTCCCAGCGTTCTCCTTATGAAGTTCATAGGGAGAACGATCGGGAATCTGTGTATGCAGATCTTTGAAAGATGGCAGACAGGATCTTCTGATCCTGTCTGTCATCTTTCAGAAATTTGTGCTGTGTGTACCCGGCTTAAGTCTAAATGTTGGCGCTGATTACACTCCCACCCCAAAGATAGGCCGTGCACGCATGATTGAGTAATGTAGTAAATCCCCACATAAAAATCTCTGCACTGGAATATTTAGCTGAACCTGTAGAAAATGCAATATATTTTCAGACCTCAAAATTAAAGCAACCTTAATATACCAAGTTTAGGTTTTATACTTTTATACTTTTCATTGAATATTATTAGCAAAAAATTATTAGGAAAAATCTGCACTGTCAAAACTCTGCTAGCAGTCTCTTGAACAATGTCATTGTTATTTTATTACTGCCTTAGTTTAATTCTTGGAATACAGAGTTACTTTTCTTTTACTCTGACTAAAGAGGACTGTGGAAGGAGTCAAAAGCTGTTGGTTACTGCACAAGTCCCTTATTGTTAATAGCTTTATTGCTAATACACAACTTTGCCTTAAATAAAACCTAATTAAAACAAAACTGACAGAAGGAGGAGACAGATAGCAGTTACTTATGCATAAGTTTAGGTCACTTTACATGTATGATGATGAGATTAAAGAAAGGTACTACCTATGATAAAAGCACCATGATGGAACTATATTCCTTCCATAGGAGAATTGTTGTAGCTGTATGAGATAAGCAACAAATCCATTCTAACGATATATTGCGCATTAGGCTGGTACACCATGGAGACTATTTGTCCGAACGAGCGACTCGCATACGACAAACGCTTGGCCGGGACAAATGTCCGGTCGGGTGCGGGCGAATTTGCAAGCTATTGACTGCGGTCCCATAGGGAACCGTACGAATCGATCGAGATTTTCTGGACGGTCGAGGTCGCGTCGCGGCCAGCCACCCCACACAGGAGATTTTGTGCCGTGAATCGTCGTCTCGGTGCCGAATATCTTCTGGTGGTGTACCAGCCTTAGGTACCAAGATTAGATGATAATTACAGGTCAAATTAGTTTCCTATTTAGGATTTTAAAAAGAAACATATTACTAAACATCCCTGCACTTTGTGTTAGATTTTGGTGTGAGGGAATTCTATCTTGTACCCAAAATCTTACTTTTAATGATATTTATGTAAATAGAGCTGACATCTGAGCAAGTAGGGCTGCGACTTCTTTTTTTGTCGACCAAAAATATAGCTCCCACCACAATTTTCTACTGTAGATAACGCAGGAAGGGGCCCCCATTTTGTTTTTTTAGTTGACATCTTTTTGTTTTCTCTGTCCAAAACTGCAATGTGTAATGCAAATTGGGTTTTCTGTTTGTGGTTTATGTGTGGTAAGCCATAATTTAAAATTTAGTGGGTATTTAGAGTCGGTAGCTCTACTCAACTGCAATCAAGGATTAACGTGCCATCTGATGAATTGAGATACCGCATCATTTGTTAATGTTACCGTAGCAGTACAGTGCTGATTTTATTATGAAATGTGCATTATAAATATAATAACTGTAATACCTGGTGCTTTATCTATGTGGGATGGGAAATAATGTTTGTAAGTGTTGCGGAGATATAATGTAACTTGATTATTACTACAGTTTTTTCTTCTACTTCATTTAATGTGGAAGAAGAATGAAAATTTGCTGCTTCGGGACAATTCAGGCACCCACATTTTTATGTTGTAACGGCTGCCATCTATTCTGCTGGGTGTGAAAAAGACATCCATTTTATTGCCCTCCATTTGTCATGAAATAAAACCTACACGGTAAAAAAAAAAAAAAAAAAAGACAATATCCGACTCCTTCCCTTTAGTGATGAAAAGGGCCAGGAGCATGAATATGATTCCAAGTACAAATGCCATGGGGGTATTTTGGGACCGTAAATTTGTTAAAACTAAGAGCTGGTATGGTCACATTTTTAGCTTTTTGGACACTTTGTAGCTATTATTTGTAGTCACAAATAATACACAGTGATATTTCATGGCGAAAATAGAGGCAAAAGAAACAATACTCTCTTCAAATACACCTGTCAAAATCAATTACTGGTGAGAAGGTCTTGTAGATCAGCACAGCAAACCCCAGTGAATTCATGTCACAAGCACACTGGGTTTTTTTTGGTAAAATTCACTTTACTGACTTAAATCTCTGCCAAGAAAAAGTATATTGCTAAGAGTAACACCTTCCAAAGTATAACATTCAGACATATACTATGCTGAAATTGAAAGAAGCCATATCACAGGGGACAGTACTGCTACATTAATGCAACACACCAGTCTTCAGAGCCCAAATCCCTAGTAAACACACATTAAAAAAGACCCTGAAATATCTCCTATTAGTGCACGTTGAGATTTATTTTTCAGCTAATGCCTAAAGAATACTTTATTGTGTATTTAAAGGTAAGGCAAAATGTTTATTATTTTGATAAAGTAAAAGCTAATGCCATTTCTGTTTCTTTTCATTTCTTGTGATCATTAAAAATAAAGACTGTCTCGAAAGAAAAAAAATAATATAAATACTGTTAAGAGCAACTTTACAATCCAATCAAAACATTTTAGTTTGATTAGAAAACAATAGAGCATTACTAGGGAATTGAGATTTTGCAACTTACACTTTGCTTGGAAACTCTTGGAAAGAGCTCATGAAATATTTTTTAGTTGCCTGTGACTTTTCTCTCTTAGAAGTAGTAATATAAGGTCGTGACCCTCTTCTTTCAAAGCAATCCTGTGTTCGTCGGCCAAAATTTTATTTGATGGCACTATAATGCATTACATAATACATTTTTTTTATGGTTTTGTTCTATCTTTAAGAAAGGTTTAATAATTTCCCTCAGCATTGCCATGTTTTTCTTTTGGTTACCTATAGCAGTGATCGAAGAGACACTACAACTCAAACGAGACTGTTTCAAACAGATTAGTAAAACGTAACTATTTCCATAAGTTATAAAAACAAGCAGGCATAAGGCTTGAGATTTTCCTGGCTTATAGCCAGCACACATGATGACGTCATTGGGGGAGCGCTAATGTCCATTCGCACCCATTTACATCACTTCCGTGCACAAAAAAGTGAAAAGGCAGCTTGTTACTTGGCAAAGGAAGAGATGTAATGGGACGATCTCACGGGGGAAGTCTAAAAACTGAGAGGAGTAGGGATGGGCCGGTTCGCAACAGCGGATTTTTCCGGATTTCTCGTATTTTCGAAATTTCCGAAATTGCGATTTTCTCGTATTTTCGAAAATGTTTCGAAAAATACGTTTTCGAACATTTTCGAATACGAGGATTTCTCGTATTTTCAAAATTTCCGAAATTACGAGGATTTCTCGTATTTCGAGGATATTTTTTCATTTTAATGGGTCCGCTCGCGGATTTTCGAATTTTCTCGAAAATTCGCAGATCCTCAAGCGGACCAGATTTTGCGAAGTTCGGACATCTCTAGGAGGAGCAGGAGCCAGCAAGACTCATTCATTCAGTAAAGGTAGGGTATGGGAGGCTAATAGAAACAACAACAACAAAAAATTAGATTTAAAGCCAAGCTATCCAATAAGCTAACTAGATTTTACAGTGTAAATACATTACTTTAGAAGAAAATAAATTTTCAGGTTAGGAAAGGTTTTTTAACATAAGAAAGGTGAAACTGTGGAATTGTCTTCCAGCTGATCTAGCAATGGCAAGTTCATTAAATAGCTTTAAAAGTGGGCTAGATACTGTTTAAAACAAAGAAATATTGAGAATTCCTGGTATTTTTTTGTATTCTCTGCGGATCAACTGTTGGTAGGGTTAAAGAGAGGGTAATAAATGTTGACTAGATGGGTGTAGCCTTTATTTAACCTCAATTACTATGTTACTAAATAATATATTTAAGCAGCCCTTACTCTAATGTGTTTGGTTTGCTGCATGACTTCAATCCAATACTGTTTTGCTCAGTCCGCCAGGGCATCTGACTTTCTGTGGGGGAAGCATGCCTAGTAATCCCTTTGAGGCAGTATTGGGTAAAGTAATTTCCTACCATGCTGTTCACTTACCAACTTCACCATTCCACTTTCAGCAAAATTATATGTAACAGAAGAGTTTATGATACTAAGCACTTGATGACAGCTGAAATATTATGGTGGGCATAGATGTTACAATCCATTTTTGATCTGCATATCATACTATCAAATTGATCGCCAAATAGATTTTTTATACGCCCCGAAGAAAGAATATAGGGAAATCCTATAGATCATACTACCACGCTCATTGCGCCTATGGCCACCACAAATGTTTCATACTGGATATCTAAAGATAGGGGACAGATCAACTGGTACAGTGATAGTTGGGAACAATTATAGTTTCCATAACTGGCAATTTCCCAGTGTACATATCCTTTACATTCTATTGTTCTTTTCTCTTTCTGATTTCACCTGTGTACAAATCTACTGCCGATATACTCGAGTAAAGTCGATCCGAGTATAAGCCGAGGTACCTATTTTTACCTGAAAACTTTATAAAACTGATTGACTTGAGTAAAGCTGAAGTAGAAATTAGTTGTGCCCTTTAAATGGACAGCAGAATTCCCATACAGTAATAGCCAAATCCATTACCGTAACCTCCAATTCCTTGGCACTCCAGATGTTTGGAAACTACAACTCCCACATCTTTGTTTGCTGGGAGTTTCAGTTTCTAAACATGTGGAGTGGGCAAGGTTCAGTAAACTTTTAATTAAGCTTACCATCATTTACAATTCCCTTAACCCCATATTGTAAAGGGCCCTCTGACCCCCATATATAAAGGACTCTCTGACCCCAATAGTTAAAAATGTCACCTAGTAGTTTGTATTTTTCCACTGTCATTTGCACTGTACTAGCACCTGTTTTTGCCCCAAACTGAGAAGACCCATCAATTTACAGCACCCAGGTGAGCAGTGACAGTGCTGTGAGTCCAGCAGCCAGACTACAGGAAGTTGAAGGCAGGTCAGCTCCTGTAACTTTCTATGCAGGTTAACCCAGCGCCACCTACTGGTCACTATCCACAATTGCAATCTGGAGCTAAATTAGGACTTGACCTGATTATAAGTCGAGGTTAGGTTTACAGGCTAACTTTAAAACCTTAAAAATTCGACCTTATCCTCGAGTATATACGGTAAGCAAAATCACCATGTTATACATTTATTTTTTAACATATGCTAAATTATTATAGGTATTCACCTTATGCAGCTGAGCACTTAATGAAACACTTCCTAAGCATTGTACACATGTTTCCCACTGACAGAATATGTGCCTCACTCTCAAGTTAGGATTTATGATCAGTAAGACAACCAATGCTCTTAATCATTTTTATTCTTAAGACAATCATTTATTTATCAAGTACAAACTATCCTACAGCATGTCACCTGGGTAGTAGGTTTACAATTTTTTTAATCATTTGCAACATATTTCTTCAGAGAACTACTTATCAACATTATGTTGTTTTTTTTCAGTTGGTATATAATCATGGTGACCAAATACATGTTCCTTAGCACTGTAAACAATGTGTTAGCTTCTCAAAAAGTATAGAAGCACTTTTTTGACAAAATTTTCTTCAGAAGTTTAACTGACACTCAGACAACAAGAAGAAATGTAATTTTGTTGTGTATTAGACCTTCTTGAAATAACTTACTAACTGTGCTGACTGGTTAGATGTTTCTGCTCTTTAATGTGCTACATTCAATATCTTTGGCACTTCCCAGATATACACCAGATTTTAAACTGTAGTGCACTGGAGGACAGAATACTATCATTCACTTGAAACAGTAACTGTAGGACTGTAAAAATTAGCAACACATTTACCGGAGGCCTTTCCATAAGAAAACATTTCTTTATCTTTTCTCATTTAAGCCCTAAATTTATTTCTTGTTAGATATCCAGCTACTCTTTTTATATAAATATCCAATCCACAAGTAGCTGTGACGAGATGCTCTTAAACAGCACTACTTTTGCTTATCACTGCATATAAAATATTATAGAAATAAAACATACTCTTAAACATAAAAAGTGTCCTATACATGAGCTAATTTAGGAATGCACAAACTGTACAAACACTATAAATGTAATCATTAGTAAACTAACTTTAGGTTTATACACACAATCCACAATTCTTTATGTCTGTTATTTGCTACTGGGGAGACTGTGATGTATGATTTAGCCAAACCAGTCTATATCCCCCAGTCTATCTGGCAGAGGCTTTTTAGTTTAAGAATTAGCCGTTTCACGTGTGCATTTACCATGTATAATTCTCATATCATAATATTAAGACCTTATTCCTGAGAACCTTTTTCTGGGTGCTCAGATTTGACATTCTTTCATATCCTTGGTGACAAATTTGTACAAATATATATACATATATTTACTTTTCAGATTTCTTTATACATATTATTATTCTTTGAGAAAAGTTAATGTAACTGGGGCTTATAACTTTCAGAGAAAAATGTGTAGGAGAGACTGGCATTTCATTATAGACATAAACACATTGAAATGAATTTGGGTTTCTGCTGGACACTATACCCATATTGCCTACAGAGGAAATAGGCCAGTGGGGTGGACAAGTAAATTCTGCATTTGACTTTTTAAAATTTTTTTATGTGCTTGGAATTGGAAAAAGAATTTTCTAGAAATTACTTCTCGCATTTACCGTTTGAAAGACTTTGTAAAGACTTTCTATTCTGAGATGATGCCTTTCAACCTATAGAAAGCTGCTTTAAATATAAACCATCTGTAGGTAAGGGGGCAAATCTTGTTTTAAATAAAGACTATTTAAAACAAAGCCACCTTTAAAGCAGAATTGCCAGCTTTCACACATTTTGTTAAAAAAAACTGTGCCAATCACAACTCCTGCCCATGAAAGAGAGATCACACAAAGGGCAGCATGAAACAACATATTTAGCTATATACAGTCGGTATAGCACATTCCAGTGCATTAAATTTGTTTTAACAATTTTTTTAATGGGAAAAAAGGATAATTCTTATGGACTTGCTGTCATTCAAATAAGCTTTTTGCAGTGGTTGTAGGAAAATATATGCCGGTGGGTATCTGATTAATTATTCCTTACGTTTTAAAGAAAGCTGTGATTAGGCTTGTGAAATAGATACGGTTGCATATGTGCAAGTAACTGCCACTGAATATAACATCATGTCATTTTTTTTGCCTTCTAATAATAAACAGCTATGAAATAACTGGAAAGAAACTATGTCTGTGGAGTTATATGGTAAATAGCTGGCCAATGTGTAACTTGTGTCTGTCATAATGTAATGAATGATTGGCACCTGAGACAGTAATGCACAGTGATATAGAACAGTTTGGATGATGTAAAACTCCCACTGAATGAACTCAGCAGCTTTAACAAATGGAGAACAGAATATGTAAAAAGGTGAATTAGTTGACAAGCAGCTACTCTTGCTGACATAAGCAAACAATGAGGAAGTTTACATGTAAACCAGAAGCTGTGAAAAATTTAGACATGAATTAATGTTTTGTAAAGTGCAACTTACAATCAAATTCACCGTCCCCACACAATCTCCACGTACAGCGAATTCAATCAAAGTTTACAATTTTGTATCTTAAAAATTGGTGTTTTATACACAGTCTTAAGGGGGAGACATAGTAATGGGTGCACACTGATCTAACCTTCTACCCACCATCACTTATAACTGGCACTGCATTGTGGGAGCATGGAAGGTAAGCTGAACCCCTTAGTGACAAATATATTTGTAGGTATTCATACTCCAAATTCCCTCATTCAGTTGTGGAAAGCCTTTTGCACTTCACCGCAGCCATTACAAACTACTCTACTACTTGTAAATCATTAGGCAATCTATAGACCAAAGATAAAGATCCTTCATCTAATGCAAATGCAATTAGAGAGGAAGCTGCAACTTTCTCCTCAAGAAACTAAAAATACATATAAACATCAGTGATGTTAGAAACTTACTGTTTTTGTTGGTCTTAAAATTAAAAAATAAGTTACTCAGTGATGTAACTGGCTTGTTCTGGCTCCTTCCTCATTCATTATCACTGACAAATCTCCCTCTCTGACATTGGAGATCATAGTTATTAAAGGGTAACTATGGGCTCCAATTCTTCCAAACCTAAGATATATAAAAAGCCTTCCATCACACCTTCAAAATAAACCTAAATCACATCACTAGATAAGTTATTCTGGGAAGGTTCAGCAATATTACTTCCTGCTTGAACTTTTTTCTGTTCCTGTTTCCTGTTTTCAGCCATGTGACCACTTGAAGTCATGTGAACAGTCTGCCCTACATTAATAGGCTCCCCTTCTCTAACTGTAATTTCCCTCCCGAGGTACTTCCTGATTTCCCCAGCATTAAGGGCATATTTAAAACAAGCATTATCTTTTCACGGCCAGCTTTTCCTGCCATTTTCGCCAAAAAACGTGTTTACCCGCGTTTTATAAATGGCTGGAGCAGCAGTTACCGCTGCGTTAATCTCGGCCGTTTCAGTTCGCCACCTTGAGGGTGGGGAAACGGACGAGATTACAGGGGGCGTGGGGGGGGGAATACCAGAAAGGATCACCGTTGGGTGATCCATTCCTCAGAGGGGCGGGGCGGCCAAAGGGCTCTTTTGAGAGCCGCTCACTGTGGGTCCCGGTTTAATGAGCTGTAGGACCCCCCCGCCAAGGCACTTGTTAGTTCTTATAAGGGCCGGGGAGGGGTCCTGGTTCAAGCTGCAGGACCCCTAACCCCAAAGGGCTCTTGTTAAGCCACAGTGCAATTGTAAGTGCCGCAAAGGCCCTGATAAGGCCGGGAGGGGGTCAAGGCTCGAGCTGCGGGACCCATTAAGCTCCAAAAAGCACTTTTCAGTGCCCCCGCTGGAGGGTCCCTCCACCCCCCCAGCGGGCCCTTCCTCTCCTCCCCCTCCCCACAAGAGTAGGGGGGCAGGGGGCTGGAGAACTGCTGGGAAGGGGTCGTGGTGGGTGGTTGAATCCGCCGTGTGAGGGCGGGTGGGGCGCACCACCCTGCCCTCGCCACGGGGGGCGAGGGGTTGGTTCAAACCCCGCGCGGCTATCCTTCCCGGCATCCCCTCCCAGCCCCCTGCTCCAGGATTTCGGCAGTATTGTTCTTTAAGCGCATCGCAGTAAGTGCAGTATCACCGCGAAGATATTTCAAATTACCGCCGCACATTGCGGGCACAAAACTTTCACCACGATGCAGCTCGCCATTGTAAATATACGATTCGGTATTTTTTGCACGCCAATGACGATAAGCGGTATTTTTTGCGCGCCGATGTGCAGCTGTAATTTTATGGTGCTAGTTTCGGCCATTTATAAATATGGCCCTAAGTTTTACTGAGCTTCTCTCCCCCGGGGCAGAGGGGCTATCAGAGGTAGGGTGATGTCACTCAACCTACTGAAAGCAGGAAGTTTGATCATCTCACCTCAATATCATTTCTCACAGGGTGAAGCCAGAGATGTGATTGTCTGCTCATTATAAACTGCAGGCTTTCATTAATCCTAACTTGTTTGGAGACCACAGTTGCCCTTTAAAGGAGGGGGTTTTTAGTTACTACTAGAAGGCAGTTGATTACTGCATGAGTTAATCTTTAAATGAGAACTATAGTGTGTATAAAGTTTTTTTCCCAAACCATAAAATGAAAAGTACCTGGTGGCAGGGAGGTATGATTGTTACTTTCTACCTACCACATAATTTCTATAAAAGCGGCAGCATGAAGCAAACTAATTCTGCCAGTCTCCCCGAGTCCTCCAGTACTCGCTTTAATGCGGAAGGCACAGGGCCATACCCTGGCAAATAAAACTAAGTGCTGTACTCCTCAATGAAACAATATTGGGAGGTAGGCATAATCAACCATACCTCCCTGCCCTAGATACTTTTAATTTGTAAAAAGTAAATTTTTACAGTAGAGTTTTGGTTTATTAACTTAATTAAGTTGTAATAACAATCAAATATACTGTCAGTGGAATGGGATAATGTTTTCCAAATCAACCCATAGGTATTGATTCCACACAATAAAAAAACATCTTAAGGGGATTTTGTTTCATGATATTTTCCATGCTTTTTTTTTTTTTTTTTTTTTTTACAAACTTTCAATCATAGCGTTCCATCTATTTTTTAAATGGGAAGAAAACAAGTCAACAGGAGGCCTGCTCAACATTTTCATTAGAAACATGATGCAGGCTACAGTTTCTATGTAGCCAAAAGCAAATGAAACTTTTATGTAGCCTTGCAGCATAGAAAAGTGGAATCCCTTTCACAAAAATTTACAATAAATCACACATGTGATGTCTTACTTTATAAAAAAACAAGTTTAAATATGATCTTGAAACAGACTCATACAGCACTGGAGTGAGAGTTTTAGGGATTCTACCTCTTCCTTAAAGGAGAACCTAAACTCACATTTTAATACTCCAGAATCTGAACCCCACCCCCAAACACAGATAAATGTAGCAATGTAAATGAAATGTAAATACAATCAGGGAGATTCATAAAAGTTCTTTATTGTTTAAATGCTGCTAATTTTGTCCCATCCAATCTGATTCTTATTTACAGTTTGAAAGTTAACAACTGATTGGTTGGGGCAAAATAGCACCATTTTAATTTTTAAACAATAAGAACTTTATTTGAATAACCCTGATTGTGTCTGGCCACACTTCCTGACTTAAGTCACATGTTCCTTGGCCTAATTGTCCTGTAGCAAGTTTCTGCAGTATCTTACTGGGTACACACTGAATATTTCGGTCCGATCGATAGTTCAGGTTATCGGTCGTCGGACCAAAATTATCGCATCCGAATGTGCCCATGTCCGATCGACCGTTCATCCAATCGGACGAAAGGACAATCGGACAGGGTGAGAAAACCTCATCCGTCGCGTTGACATCGGACGCGGTCTTTTGCCGCGACCGACAGTCCTTCCTCTCCTCAGTATTGCTATAAACAAACGTGCATTTATTGTGCACACCACGACATGTTTCGACAGTCTAAACCTAGACTGTCCGAAACATGTCGTGGGTGTGCACAATAAAATGCACGTTTGTTTATAGCAATACCTTTGGGGTTGTCTGAGTTTTTGGTTGCTCTTTACTACATACACATTTTTATTTTGAATTTATGTCCAGGAACAGACATCGGGCAACCAAAGTCTATAGGAGATGTGGTGAGCTGAATTGCATTTAAGTCCTTCCTCCTGGCCGACCGTTCGAAGAATCGAACGTCGGTCAGGAGGAAAAATCACTAGTGTGTACCTAGCTTTAGGGCTGAGCAAATGAAGAAAATAAGTGTCTCTGACCAAACTGGTGATACTGGAATACTAGGAAATAAGCACAAACTCCTTGGAGGAAGGGTTCATTTCCCAGAAACCATATCAAAATGAGTGGGAGGCACAATTTTTTGATGATACAGATCATTCTAAAATCATATTGTGTTTGTATGACCTCCTTAATCCCTTTCACATTTAGATCAGTTTGTAAAATCGCAAAAAGTTCAACACATGAAAATATTTTGCCACAATCTGCGTAAAGATTGGACGAAGAAAATATTAGCAAATCCATATTGGCATATGCTCATTTATAGTTAATTTTAGAGAGGGGGGATAGCACCACACTACAATGACAGAATGAGCATCTTATTTATTCAAGATGAAAAAAGAGCTCAGTAGGAGAGAAAATGCACTAGGAAGGATCATGCATTGACACTGACCCTGGCTGCTATATAGAATTTCCCATTTACTAATGGAAAAAATGTTGATGTAGGGACCTGCAAAACATCAGATTAAAACTGGTGAGAATAAAATCCCTCAGACAGACATAGAAAATATGAAGAAATAAATAAATCCATTACCTACAAACCTTGCATCCATTTAAGTGGAAGTTCAGTGCAAATACATATTTAGAATAAGAGCAGTTATTTCAATCCCATGGCCTTAATCTGTCCTTCAACATTTTGTAAAAATAAATGCAACCGAAACACTGACTTCCTGTTTGCAGGACCCCTATTAGAGACCATTATGGTTTGCCCTTGACCCCTTGGTGCATTCTGGAAAAGAAGGACTTAATGGCAGCTCACTAAGGTAAACAGCAGGGAACAGCAAGGGTATGAAATCAACTCTTTTTCAATCAGAATTTTTAAAATATTGATATTTTAACCTCACCTTTCCCCTTTTAAAGCTAAACATTAAAATGTGCTTAATTTAACTCCTTCAGTATAATAGGAATTTCTACTATGGTGAATTATTAAACCCCATAAAGCTACTGACAACAAGTATTTAAAGGCTGTCAAATACTGCACAACGCATTTTTGACAAGAAAATTTTAGAAATTTCACCACTTGTGAATCTATATTATGTAAATATTAATGGCTAGATTATAGACTCATCTTTCCTCTATCTTAAGGCTTTAAAAGATTTCATTGAAATATCTGTATATAGTTTATGTATTAAAACTGTAGAGTGGTGAGTCCCCATGTGGCAATATGTAAATATGTTTATTTATGTACAAAAAGGAATTTCAACCAAGAAATAAATGGAATTTATGTCCAATTTTTGTGGGGGCAGGGTTCAATAGTCTTTTTAATAGTAAATTGTGAATTTTTGGACGTAAATGGAAATGTAATTGTCAATCTGAGTAATTCTTAAAGGGACACTATTGAAAAAACTACTTTGCCTCTCTTAATCTATATTTAATACATGTGTAGTTACTTACTCTGATTTGTGTGTGTTGCTGCATTTTGTTAGGAGCAGAACCCCCTTCCTCTGTTAACCACTTCCACTTTCCATCCGACTTGACTTTTTTCCATCAAACCAACTGTCAAGCCTGCCTATAGCATACAGCATTCCAACTGTCAAACGTTGTCACCATTCCAGCTACAGTAAAACTACTCACAGAAGAATAGTTTTTGAGAGCAAGAAACAATTGACAGCTGAAATATAATGTTTAGATTGGATATCTAAAGAAATGGGGACAGATCAACAAAAAAATGAACAGTGGTGGTTGAAAAGAATTATAGTTTTCCAGTTATGGTCAATTTAAAATAACCTATTTTTCGTATATATGCCCTTTAAATAATTATGTATTGAAGAAAACAGTCTGGCATTCCATGAACGAAACCTGAATGGACAGTAAAGTTGTTTTAGTACATTCTGTCGGAGATAGGAGCAATTTTTTCAGTCTCCCATATTCCGTTAGGAGCTGCAATCTCACTTTCTGCAGCCTGTCTCTCTCTGCTACTGAACACCCATTATTCATGACACCTATCAGTGTGTAACTTCTATGTAGTTTTCTATTTTTGTTTTTAAGCTATGGGAGGGAGGTGTTTCATTCCCTTTGAATCTACCATTTCAATTGATGGTATTTGGGGACAGACTGGATAACTGAAAAAATAATATCAATTGATTTTCCTCTTTATTAACTGAGTGATTTTGTCTTTATTGCTGCTTTGTTTGTGCATAGAGTAGGCACATCTGGTCTGCATAATTTGTTGCGTCGCCTAAGATAATAGGAGGTACGTAGAATGAATAGATTCTGCAGCCAGGTAATCTTTAATTATAAACAATAAGTAATAAGATATAGAATTAAAAATGCCACATTATCAAAAGTATTAATTGAGGTCTTAAGGTTGTACATTGGCTTTTTGCTTTATCCCATAAACAGATGTCAGTAGAGGTTTGTAATTTCTGCCAAGAGAGTGCTTTAACGCAGGCTACCTACATCATCACCTATAGAGGAGCCAGATAACAGCCAGTCACGCATGAGGATAGTGTCCCTTTCTTGTTTATACTACAATATGTCAATGTATTGACATATTTGTGTTGTGTATGGGGTTGGATTATGGGCGTTTATTTTTATTATAATTATTGAGGATTTATATGTGCCAACACTTATGTAGCGCTTTACATTTACACGTAACCATTCAATCAGGCCCTGCCCAAAAGAGCTTACAATCAACCACACTTATTTGACACATTCAACTACCAGTGTTATTTATAATTGTGTGGGACAACCGGAGTTCCCAGAGAAAACCCACACAAGCACTGGATAATATACAAACTCCTTGCAGATGTAGCCATGGGTGCACTCAAACTCAGGACTTCAGCACTGCAAAGTGTATTTTAGAAGGGTTTGCCAGTAATCTCCCTTTTTGGTGTTTATGTTTACCTGCAGTTCTGATAGCTTAGCTCATGAGAAGGTGCAATAGGTGTAAGGGGATTAAAACAGTGGGAGCCGAAATGCAGATATGGCTGGAGATAGGTATAACACAGACTTGACAAAGGCCACATATAGCACAAATGTACAACTAACTTTCAGGCTTATCCATATTGTCACATGTATATATCAGTATCTCACAAAAAGTGAGCACATTCCTCACATTTTTGAAATATATGTTTATGGGACAATACTGGAAAATATGACACTTTGATACAATGTAGTTTTCAAGTGTACAGCACACACTCCCACCTCAACCATACTCCTCACCTGGTTCCTCCACACACACTTGAAACCATCTGAACCAAATAGTTGGTTCTCATCGACCACAGAACATTGTTCCAATAATCCATTTTCTTAGTCTTCTTGTCTTCAGCGAACTTTGTGGGATTTCTTGCATTATCTTTAGAAGAGGCTTTGTTCTGGAACATCAGAAATTCAGACCAACTTGGTCAGTGTGTGGGGTAGGGTCAGAGCATTGACAGACTGGCCTATTTGCAAAAGACAACTTTTTGGGTATGATGCTGACCACATGCATTTGTGGTATATGCATCTAGACTTTACATCCATTTTATAATAGCTGAACACACGCACTCAACCTCATTGGTCGTCCATGGCCTGTTCTGAGTGTAACCTGCCTGTTAAACCACTATGCCACCATGCTGCAATCATCAGTTTAGGGTGTTGCCAATATTCTTTTAGCCTAGGCAATCTTTATTAAGCAACAATTCTTTTCTCTCCAGTTTTATTTATCATTAGGTCCATGGTTTAAAAAAAAAGAGAGCACTACTCATGCAGCAAATATTTTGAAGAGGGGCCTTTAATAGAGGTGTGGCTAAGTACTTTTTTAACACTGTCCTGATAACTCTTTCAGGTTCCCTCCTGTGAAAATCATTTGCTATCCCAATGCACTCTTTCTTTTTGCTTAATGATGAGCTGGTTTATGTTTTTTTATATATATTATATATATATATATATATATATATAAATTACACAAGTCTCCAGCACTCAACTATACATATAAGCATAAATTAATTAGATATCACGACAAGTATGCAAGCACGAAGGGTGATTACCTGCACTAAAGTTAAAATGGATACGTTTAGTTACATAGTTTTGTACAAACTTGCGTCAGCTGATGCGCCACTTCAAGGCAGTATCCCAGCATCAGTCCTACCTAATGATTAAGTTCAAATCCCTGGGGGAACAAACCATACCTGCTTCTCTCTCTCTTTATTTAGTATGACCTATACCAAGGAATCATGGGAGCTTACAGAGCTTCTAACCTTCTTTTTATCTGGACTGCCTTAAAGGGGCGGGGGAATAAATTTACCCAGGGAGCAAAGCTATAAAATCGACTTAGCCGTATTGCCCTTTATATCTACAAATACAAAAATATGCAGCTCAAACTCTTTATTTTAAATTACTTTCAGATCGTGCAAAGGAGTACCGGCACTTAATACTTACACAGAAGTCTCCAGCACTCAACTATACATATAACATAAATTATTAGATATCACGAACAAGTATGCCAGCAACGAAGGGTGATTACTGCACTAAATACATAAAATGGATCGTTTAGTTACATATTTTGTACAAACTTGCGTCAGCTGATGCGCCACTTCAAGGCAGTATCCCAGCATCAGTCCTAACCTAAGAGATAAGTTCAATCCCTGGGGGAACAAGACCATACCTGCTTCTCTCTTTATTGTTGAACCTATCCAAGGAATCATGGGAGCTTACAGAGCTTCTAAACCTCTTTTTATCTGGACTGCCTTAAGGGGCGGGGGAATAAATTTACCCAGGGAGCAAAGCATATAAAATCGAGCTTACCGTATTGCCCTTTATTAATCACATACAAGAATATGCAGCTCAACCTTTATTTAAATTACTTTCAATGCTGTGCAAAGGAGTACCGCAATTAATACATTACACAGAAGTCTCCAGCACTCACTATACATATAAGCATAAATAATTAGATATCAGAACAAGTATGCAAGCAACGAAGGGATTACCTGCACTATTTAAAATGGATACGTTTAGTTTACATAGTTTGTACAAACTTGCGTCAGCTGATGCGCCACTTCAAGGCAGTATCCCAGCATCAGTCCTAACCAATTGAGTAAAGTTCAATCCCTGGGGGAACAAGACATACCTGCTTCTCTCTTTATTTAGTATGACTATACCAAGGAATCATGGGAGCTTACAGAGCTTCTAAACCTTCTTTTTATCTGGACTGCCTTAAAGCGGGGGGGAATAAATTTACCCAGGGAGCAAAGCATATAAAATCGAGCTTAGCCGTATTGCCCTTTATTATCTACAAATACAAGAATATGCAGCTCTTTGAAGAGGCTTTGTTCTGGACATCAGAAATTCAACCAACTTGGTGCAGTGTGTGGGGTAGGTCAGAGCATTGACAGACTGGCCTATTGCAAAGAAACAACTTTTGGGTATGATCTGAAACACATGCATTTGTGGTGTATGCATCTAGACTTAACATCCATTTTATAATACTGAACACACGCACTCAACCTCATTGGTCTCCATGGCCTGTTCTGATGTAACCTGTCCTGTTAAACCACTATGCCACCATGCTGCAATCAGTTTAGGGTGTTGCCAATATTCTTTTAGCCTGGGCAATCTTTATGTAGAGCAACAATTCTTTTCTCCATTTTTTTTATCATTAGGTGCCATGGTTAAAAAAAAGAGATCACTACTCATGGCAGCAATTTTTGAAGAGGGCCTTTAATAAGGGTGTGGCTAAGTACGTTTTAACACTGTCCATGATAACTCTTTCAGGATCCCTCCTGTGAAAATCATGTGCTTATCCCAATTGCACTCTTTCTTTTTGCTTATGATGAGCTGGTTTATGTATTTTATATATATGATATATATATATAAACTTATATATAAATAAACAATTATTAATTCCAATCAATATCCAAGATGCCTTGCTAGCATTTGTTTAGATAATTAGCTAATTTTGCTCAGATTGCATACTCTACGGGCAATCGTATATGGCTGCCACTAAATTGTACATTCACTGTGGCATTTTTTTTTTTTTTAAAGATATGTCCCTGTCGATACCAGCCTAAGGTTACATTCCGGTTCACTATCAAGCTTTGATTTAAAACTACCATGGCCAGGTCCTTTTACTTATCTCCTATCTCTTCTGCTTTGTCAAGTTCAAGCTGAGCTCCATTCGTCTGCTAATTAGCTCTTTGGAGATTTCCTTTTAAAACTCACTATCACAAAGGACAGATCTGTTCAAAAGTTTCTAGCTTCATGGAAATTCCATTTCATGCACATCCTGTACAGTCGTCTTTCAAATAATAATGGCATGGTAGGCAATTTAGGGTAAAAGAAGCTAAGCTAATAAGGAAAAGGGATCTCCTGAATTTGCAAATAAAAACAAGGGGAAACAAAATCTGGTGTCAGAACTGTTGCTTTAAATGTCCGTGTGTACATATTAAAAGAGGATGGAAAGTATAAATCTATATGAAGGTAATGATTGTACGTGTTCCGTGAGCAAATATTGTGCTTGCAGAATATAAAAGCAGTACAGTTTAGGGTACAAGAAAAACACCACACACCAAACTGTAAAAACATCAGAGTGGTCTTACATCAGGAAGGCCCGCCAGGATGTCTTTGTTGTCAACTTCAGAAGAAAAAATAGGAACAGAAGAGGAGAGCTGGCAGAAGGAATAGATCCGAGAAACTCAAAGGATTAGGTTGGGTGAGGTGATGGTATTGAAGCATTGGCTTCTGGCTCTGATCTGAGGGAATAGGCTGGCAGCAAAGCCAGAGGGCTAACGCACAACACACCTATAGACACGCTGAGCTTGCTCAGTGCCTAAGTTGTGATAGCAATTAGAAATAAAGGAATGAAGACACAGGAAAGCATCAATTTATGAACAATCTTCAACCTTGCTCTGATGCTTGTCAGGCTTGTCCTAATTGCGTTTTCCCCTCTCAAATAGGATTTCCGTTCTTAGTGTAAAGCAATAGACCTTGTTTTAGCATGGCAGATAATCTGAATAGAGGATTGAGATAAAGTTTGAAAAACATTTTGAATATATTAACAGCATAACCAGATGTCTCACTTTTCACCTAGTGCCGACTCTGATAATAATGTGCAGATTGGTGATGGAATGATGAAATGAGAAGAAACAGGGAATATAGAAGAGGTAATGGTGGCTCAAAGCTTAGTTCACTACTTAATTTATATCTCTGTAGGGCTCTGCCTGTAACTGGTGATTACAGATCTTAGATTGATTTGTAAAAGCACTTAACAATGAAGTGAATTTCAGAAAGCAGTGCGATCAGCAGAGTCAAGCTAAGAAACTAAGCACAGCAGACGTCATTGGAAATACATTAGTTGGGGGGAAGGAAGTAAATATTTACAGTTATGCAGTATGTCTAATCTATTACATAACAACGTGGTGTTACATCCGGAATCGTACAATCGTTTGGTCAGTGGAATTATTTTTTTCAACTTGCCCATAGATAAAAAAATCTACATTGGTGGATCAAAGCTGGGTACACACGTGAGATATTTCAGTCTGATTGGACCGATAGTTCAGTGGTATCGTCGATCGACCGAATTATCGCATCCGAATACATCCATGTCCGACCCATCGTTCATCCCGAATTTGGACGAAAGGACGATCGGACATGATGAGAAAAACCTCTTCCTATCGTGCGGATCTCTATGGACTGCACGATCGGTCGCGGTAACTGCCGGCAGTGGCTGGTTTTGTCCCACTGACAGTCCTTCCTCCTGGCCGACCGGTCGAAAGTACCGAACGGTTGGTCAGGGGAAAAATCGCTAGGGTTGGTACTAGCTTTAGACCACAATTTGTTTGCGTGTATGGTTAACCCCTCCTGATAACTACAACCTCTGTGGAAAAATGCAACTTGGACACCACTGGAATATACTATATAGAAAAAAATGTTAAAAATGTATGGACAATTTTTACCAATTTTATTTATGTTATGCCTACAGTACTGAAGTTAGGTATAATATATGTAGTAATGCTCCCACTAAATGGCAACTGCTAATAACATGTGTGTCTAGTGTTTTACAGTTATTAATTACTTTTGAAAATCCCCTGATGTGTTTACCTAATTTACACTAGCAAATTGCACCACCCAGTTGGGATATATTCTGGCCTTTTTCAGTTATGCCATTTTCTATGCTGATTTTAATGCTACTATTTGCAGCAAACATGAATCTGCACTTTTTTTCTGCTAATCTGACTTGGTGTTTGATCTCACTAATACCTTTGATAGTTCTATAAGGAAATTTGGCCAACATGGTCTATGTCTCTACTAACCCTTTTCCACACAACCGTGACAAGTTTACTAGGCTTTTATTAGTTGATTAATGCTGGAGGGCTGCTGGGAACGTCAAGGTAGTGTCTCTGCTGGAACTGCAAGGTAAGTGTCTCTGCTGAACTGGGCAAGGTAGTGTCTCGGCAGGTTGGATACGCTGGAACAGGAGAGTAGTATAGAGCCGGGGTAGAGCAATAAGCTACAATCGGATGTCATGACATCTCTGACACAGCCACTCAAATTGCAGACGCGCGTGGGACCGGAGCGCCAGGGAAGTTTCCTGACAGTACCACCCCCCTCTACGGAGGTCCACTGATCTATCTCTGGGGGGGCCCCAGATCCAACAGACCAGGTTTGTCTGGAAACTCTTGTGAAACCTTGACCAATGAGGAGCATGCAGGTCGAGTGTTTAAAATCCAGGGCTCTTCTTCTTCTGGAACCACAACCTTGTCCCATGCCCAGATACTGAAGAGATCTTCTACAGAACGCTAGACTCCAATACCCTTCTAGTCTCAAATTCTTGTTTGAGCATCAACAGAAATGGGGCAGGTAGGTAGATGAGGTGTGGAATATTGGTTATAGCCTACTGGTTTTATGATACGACCCACGCACTGGACCCACCATTCCAGATATAGAAAAGGACAACTGCATTTGGGTCCCAATTTTGGAGGATGGAACACATAGATTAATATTGAGCAGAGGAAGACACACTTTATCTCCAACGGGTAAGATGGAGGTTCCCTACGTCTCTTATCAGCTTCAGTTTTTTGTACAATAGCACATTTCTGAAGTCAGAACTTCCATAGACTGCCAAATAGCTAACATCAGGCACGAAATCATTGTAGTGGATATTTTGGTGTGAAAAGAAATCTTGGGGGAAAACATCTTGGATTAGTTTCGCAAGACCTAAACAAGGAGTTTTTCCACGAAGAGGCATGAGTGCATTTAGGGCAAACTCAACCAATGTAGAAGATCTGACCAATCAATCCTGAGTATAGGAATGTAACAATGAAGGTATTGTTTCAAGAGACTGATTATGCAATTCAGTACCCCATTGACTGCTGGTGTACTGAAGAAAATTGTAACTTGATGCCCATGGATTTACATAGATCGCTCTTTCAAATTTTAGACACTATTTCAGAGGAAGTCCTTGAAGGCGGAAATATGGGAATACTAGTTGTGCTACTCCACTGAAGATAGTATCTTGGGAACGGTGATGAAATGGACCATTTTGTGGTCTACACGTGACCCAACATAACAGTGTTCCTTTTTGGAAGGAGGAAGTTCAACAATAAAGTCCATAGTTCCTAGATAAATGGGTCCAAAGTCTGACGGCAAGGTAGGTAGGTAGGACCAGAAGGTAGGGTTCTCTAGAAGGATTTAGAATTGAGCACCGCTGGTACCAGACTTGGATAAAATCTTTAATCTCTTCCTCATCCTAGGCCACGCCAAGGAAACGGGCAAGAAGTCAAATGTTTTATAATACCAGGAATTTCCAGCTGCTTAGACAATGAGTATTTGAGGAGTTTTTCGTAGAGTCTGGAACATGACAGGAGCGATTTGTTGCGATGGCTTTAATCGGTACAAAGATGAGAACGTAGTAGAGGGCTAAGTCATTTTAGTAGTCCTGAATCTGCCATTTCCTCCTACGGCATTTCATGGCCCGATTGTACTGTTACAATTCGCCAACTGCTCATGGGTAAAAACTAAGAGATTAACCCTGGTTGACCTAAGCAAGGGGAAAAAAAATAAATCATGGCCGTTTCTTTCTACTTTATTTACTTTAAATATTACAAAGTATTAACTTATTACAATTGTACGAGACATAACCATTTTTATTGTATTTTAATAATAATGCACCTATCACATTAATAATAGTCCTGCGGCCATGTGGTTTTATATGGTCGTCAGGAAACGCCTCGGTGCATGGGATAATCCTTATACTAACACGTCAGAGGGCGATGTACTCCCTCACTGTTCTGGATGTAGGAGTCAACTAACCAATGTAATATTGGTTACATTCCTGTGCCCCATAATATTATCTAATATCTTGCAAACTGTAAACATGGGGGGTGGATATCAGTAGCACTATCCCCTATAAGTTTTAGTAATTTTGCATATCAGTACTTCTACAGCCCTAACCTTGTACAGTACTGTGATGTTATAGTCGTTAGCGTGACTGTAAACTTCTTCATTGTGGCTGCTGCAGGCCAATGCAGAGTTAACCATGCGATATTGCAAGAAACACCACCCCACCCCCCACTTTGTTTTCCTAGCTGCTGAGCGGCTACTCGTTTTTTTGACTGGCCCTAGCAATGTTTGTGGTCTCTTCGCTGCACCCGCTAGCTGTATCGCACATATAACATTCCGCAGCAGATGAGCCGAGTAGCGCACTCTAGGTACCTTGCCATTATACCATATATATTATATACATCAAACACCCCTAGTATAGGAAAAGATTATTAATTAGAACTAAGAAACTTGAGTAGGCCTAATGTTTCTTTACTAAACGACAGTCCCGCTACCCTAGCGATAGTGCGTGATTATCTTTTATTAAACTTTGTTAAGACATAAGTGCATCTTCCGTCTGTCTAACTTAAACCATGTCGGAAGCTTAACAAGCAAGTTTTTTGTTTTTTCAATTAGAGCTAATAACACACGTTTTCTATATAAAATAAAAGTCCTCTAGTAAATTGGATGCTTAATAACTCCGTCTATTAAGGGTAGCCAGGCTAATTTTCAAGTAATTCAATAGTTTTTTTGGTTTATCCTGTCCCGTCTTTGCTTAGCTGTGTTAATCACTTCCTCTATTAGTCTATGATGAACGATAGAGAGTTAATTGAGAGATTCCATTCTTTTTTATTCTTGGAAATTAAAAATGTATCAGATCTCTCATAATGAACTCTATGAATTGAAATAATTATAAATATATTATTTATATAAAAAAAATCACCATGGTTCTTTTTTTAATCATGAAGATTGCTTTCTCCCCCACAGAAAATCATGTTTACTAGAGTTTGCAGAGATATTAGGTTAACTTATAGATAACTTAATAAAAAGTAATCGTTCTAATACCTGCCGTTAAAAATAAATAAGATACTGTACATAAATATTTTTTTAACATTTACAAACTGTCTTTCTTTCCTACTTATGTAAAAAATAAATCCAGAGAGATTAGAGATACGCCACCCAAAGAGTATATATGTAAAATATATTTCGATTATGTGTTCTCTGTGGGGCGGATTGGACGTCAGTCATTACACTGCCAGGAATTCTGTAGTAGATTCTGCCCAATATTGTACTGAGTCTGGGTTGATCAACGCAATGGACCATTGTGGTGGGTTTATATAATTCATCAGCCTTCTGTTTTTTTGTTTTTTTTTTATAATTGTATTATGCATCTACATACTGGCTGCTTTTATAAAATAATGCAACAAAGTGTACACTGAATTATAATTTCATGGAAGACCATGGAATACTTGCTACAGTTAATTTTAGTACATTCTAACTAAAAACGATTTCCTCCTTACTCCTGTGCAGATTGATGGAGCTCCAGTGCCTTGATGCACTATATCATCTAGTCATGTTTTTTTATTTGTAGTATTCAAAGTCTGACAATACTGAGATTGCTTATTTTTTGAAGATGGCGATTTTTGCTCAACAGTTTCTAATGCATGTATCAGAGTCGTTGTTTTAAGTGTGTGGAATACTGTAATGTCTCTTTAATTGGACTTCTGTAATATACAAGTTGTACTAAGATCTTACTCCCTCAGTCACATTTAAAGCATATATACCCCTTCTGTGGTATTTGTTCATGCACTAATTTTCAACATATTCATACTTTCTTTAAAACAGTGTGAATATGCAGTTCGCTCTCACAGTATAGACAGAATCACCACGTCAAACATTTGTAAGGCAAATGTGAGTGTTCCTTCCATTTCAGCGGAATAATGAAATAATCTAGATATATAAATCATTGCTATAACTTACATCTATTGGGGCTAGCAACATATAAACTATTTGATATTCAGATTAAAGTTTACATGACAGGGCAAATGCCTATACAGCTTGATTTTAGATTTAGGTGTCCAGGTGAATTCCAGAAAAATAGGACGCTTAAAAAACAGAAGTCTGAGTCATTAAATACAGAAAACAAAATCCTGGAAGATAGCATTTTGTGATCACATATTTTTTATTTAACCATAATCATAAAAAGATAACATAACAGTTAATAACGGTAGGCAGTGAAGTGTTTACATAGATCAACACAATTTTCTTTACTTTATAGTCACATCTTATATAGGACTTTTCACAATGATGATAGGGCAAAAGCACTGTTAAATTTTTTGTTCACAAATAGGTGGGTTAATAATACGAGTTGCAATCCCGGATTCCATATCTTATCATATATGTAAAGCATTCAAGGGAGATTCATAAAAGTTCTTTTGTTAAAAATGGTGCTAAATCTTCCCCATCCATCAGATATTATTTAACATTTGAGAACTAACACTGATTGGGATGGGCAAAGTATCGCACCATGTTTTACGATAGACCTTTATATATCAAAAATCAATGTTTGTGTCTTGCGAACAAAAGCATAGTGAATATTTTGTTCTTAGTCGATTATCGAGTTTATATCTATGTTTCCTGTTTTTTTCTCTACTATGGTTTTTTCGCGTGCATTGGCTTCCGACACTGATTTGCTCCGCATGGCGTTATTTATATAAACTAATTATTGAATTAGGGAATCGGGGATCCTGAGTACCTAATGACCTACTATCGTGGTGATGGGGACGATTGAATATAAGGGTAACTGTTGAAGTAATAGTGAGACAATATCAGATCACAGAACATCGACTTGTGTTATTGGACGGGTCCACCATGTGTGGTAGAAGGTCCCTTGGTTTTGAGCAGGCACATCCGTGTAAATGTTGGGGGCTATTGTTTGGAAGATTTATGGTCAAGAGTATCTGGACACTCTATAGGTCTATAGAACACTTTTTATGGTCAGTCCTCCCTTAGTCTATAAAATATTGCTTCCCTTGTTAATAATTCGAAAAATATTCAGACTATTGTGATGTGTCCTAGAGTTGTTTTGTCTAGAGTTTGTCCTGTGTTCTCTTTCCCATTTGTATTGTCAAATTTAGCTTTTTCTCTTCATTCAGTCCTTTGGTTAACCATTTATAAACGCGGGAGTAGGTGTCCCTTGGTGTTAGGTGAGTATAGATACATGTTCCAAGTCGCCTGTGACAATGAGTATTAGTCTGTGCTCCTGAGGTTCATCCATTCATGTAAGTGTTTGGTAGTTTATTGAAATTGCCGCCTTAGTTATATGTCAGTCATCCTTTGGGGATAGTGAGGTAGTAGATATGAATTAAATTTTATAGAAATGTGCTAGCACCTGTTGAAATCCCGTCTTCACACCTATACGTATCCTTTATCAGGTTCTAGGTGTGAAGTTGGGTCATGGGTTATTGTAGACTTATGGGTCTGTTTATAAGTTGAATTTGTGTTTTGATCTACGTTCGCAGATCTTTAGGGTTGTTAGTTGCATGGGGCTAGTTATACTCTCGCACTTTACTCCTTTTTTCCTGGTTATGCCAGGGTATTGTGTCATAGTGATATGGTTGCAAAAATCTGTAAACTGTTCCAGCTTGTACCTATGATAGTATATGTGGTTTGGCATGCACGATATAGGTGTGGTTCAGTTTGGGCAGTCTATAAAGTACTTTATATATGTGATGGACATTTATTCCCCCCTTGGTGGCTTTTTGTCGACATAAAGTGTTGGAGATAGCATTTTAAGATATTCCTTATGAGGATTATAGGAATGGCATATTTTTATACAATGTGACTGTTTTCATTGCACATCCCTGCTTAAGTTTTTTTTGTTGCTTAACCATTAACCCCACAGGTAGATAGTGTGTGGTATGGTGAGTGGTAAGATCTAATATCATATATAGTTTTTTTGTAATTATATATACTGCATTTGGTAATATTTTTGATATTGCCAATAAATTATGGGAGTGTTTTAACAGGCATGTCCATCCCCCCACCCCCCAAACTAAATTTAAACACTACGCCCCCACTGTGTAGTTTCAAAAACAATCTTACCTTAACATCTCTGCTCCTAGGTTCTCCTGCGTGTCATGTGCCAAGTTTCAGGAACTGAGAGAAGGACTGACTTCCTAAAAAACGGTCTTTCTGCATCCGGAGGACTGTGTGACATGCGCAGGGTCGAGCCCTCCCCCCTTCGGATTCTTCCATTGCTGCCCTTCACCTCGTGTACCAGCAACATTTTTTCTGTAGAAGTAAGGCATCCCTGCCCACCCTTACCTACCACCCCTCCATTTCTGAATTATAAACGAAGCAGGATACAGAATACTTACCGGATCTTTCTATCCCACGGCGCTCTCCATTGACGGCAGCCGTATCTGTGGTTTGCTGCCTGTCAGCCAATCACGACCCGGATCCGGTCTGACCCCTGCTTGCAAGTTGGCAGTCCAGCAGGGAGGCCTAATCAGTGTCCGCAGACGAGGGGCCTGTAACTTCTTTCTAAATCTTTTTTAATAATTGAACCGGTGGTTGGGGGTGTGTAGGGATTTCCTGCAGGGGGACATGCTTTCACTTTTTCTGCACTGATATTTTGCCTGCTTTAGTGGGCTTTTTCCTACATTAATAAGAAAACTTATATTTTATAATTGTGCCGTATTTTATATTCACCGCTTTTTTCTCCTTGTATATTTGTTCTCTATATGTTAGGAGCAGCCTTTTAAGGACCAATAGAGGGTATTTACACTCATTATATTCTATTAATCACTAGTGCCTGGTGACCCCAACTAGTTGTTTAATAATGCCTTAATGGCAGATATGTTCTAATGACCAACCATGAGCAAGTTCTTCTCAGTGTACCATCATGGCCAGCATATAAATAGATTTTTTTGTACTCCTGAAAAAAACCAGACCCAAGGGGTTCTCTTTAGGCTCCGTTTTTCCTGCTGACCTAAACATTTGAGAAAAAAGCCCCTGGAGTCGCTATTCTGTGCAAGGAAAAACTGTGTTTGTCTCTCATTTATCTACCATATTTAAATACATTTTTTATAATTCTTTTGGGGTTTTATTGTTAATATTAAATCATTTTTGTAAACTATAGTGTTTTGCTGTCTGAAATAACATTCAGAGAGCTGTGCAACTGTTTTTGTTGTTTTAAAGGTTACTGCATTAAACAAATAGAGGGTTAAATGAAATAAAACCTTAAATGTCGTCATCACAATACCACCCGTCATATTTACAGCAGATTGGGGTCGGAGGTCCTGCTGCAAAATCGTACCTGTGTAACGAACCTTAAGTCTTCATTTAAAATGAATCACCCTGTATCACATTTCTTAGTGCAATGTGTTGTAAGTTAAATTGTTAAAACACATTCTGCTCCGTAGCTTAATGTTCCATTACCTGCGCCCTCTGCTTGTCCCTTTCCCCCCATTTTCTGAGCATTCTCACCGAATGACTTATGTGGCCCTACCTACAGGTAAGATGCTAAGACCAGTGGTACGATATCAGGATCTCCTGATGCAAATGCCTATCGTGTACATACACAATCATCGGATCTAGTACAT
>JAACNH010001391.1:0-80000 GCA_019447015.1 Hymenochirus boettgeri | reverse complement strand
CCGCAAATGTTGCTGCCTCCTGCCCCTTCTCAACGTGCCCTTTACATGTCCATTCATGTGTACAGTGTCTTACACAGAAGGACCTTGCTTGCTCCACCTACTCCTTCCACCAATTGGAACAAACTAGCAGTTTTTACTATGTGGGAAATAATAAGTCAATAGGAAGGTTCTGATCAATGAGTAAATCACTGCTGTCTGCTTTATATTCTCCTTTCATGCTGTGTGTAGGGGAAGGTTAAGGGTGACCAGGTTTGCCAGATCTTGGCCGCCCCCTAGCGGTAGGGGCCGTACTGTAATGTCATGTGGGTGAAACGGGGCATGGCAAAGGAGGGACTAGGGGCTGGGCCAGGATCAGAGGCGGTGTTAGGGGCGGTAGACCAGGCGGGGAGTGGGTGTAACTGGTCTGGACTGTCAGGGACGGTCTCTGGATGGGATTTCAGCCCTGACTACGGGACTGTGTCCCTGAAGTCATGGCAATCCTGTCCAAATGGATGCCTGGCAAACCTGGGAGTGGAATGTTTGGAGCATGGGCTCCTGGGTGGGGAACATTTCTCGCTCTTGCTGTTGACGATCCATTTGATTTGGGTGGAGGGGGTGTTCTCACATTGATTAGCACAACAGCATGAAGGGAGCATTATAAAAAAGCAGGCAATAGTGATTTACTTCACCTGTCCACTTTCAAGAGATATGGGATTGTCCCATTTCAAGGATGACCTGCAGGGCCAGTGCCTATGTGTGTCCATGATTGACAGTTCAGGAGGAGAAAGGCCTCGGATGAATACTGCAGTTCAGGTTTGTGGAAGGATTCTCTAACAACATATTATATTTATAGTTTTTGTGGTAGACATGCCCTTTAAACACTATGTAAAAGGTAGGTGTTTCTCAGTGTCAGTCAGTGGAGAATATTTCTTAGTTAGAAACATTTAGATAGAAATTGTTATAAATAATCCAAAGTAAAAAATAAGAATGACTGTTTGCTTGTTCCAGGCCAACATGAGGCAGAATTTCAAATTCTAAACTGGTAGTCTGGGATGGAGGAAGCTCTGCCTAACAAAGTTGGGGGATTGTGCATGGTTTACTGCATTTACCACATCCTAAAAAGTTTATAGTTTTTATAAAGGAAGGAGAGACTTTGTGGTAAGTTTCCAGGTTTCCATGGTAACCCTTAAGGAAATGCTATACCTTCTAAGAGGCTTTAACAGCATTTCATGAGCTAAATGCTGAACCAGTTGCAGACCGGTTTCAGCTTATTGGGCCATTATCTTGCAGTTTAGACCTCTTTAAACTTATGACACACTTTTTGTTTCTGAAAACTCAACACACCCGATCACAGTACCCCCCCACCCCGTTCTTATCCCTCTGTCCGTGCTTTTAATGTGTGTCTCATCATTATGCAAACCCGCCTACTTGATCACACAGTCCCACAAGAAACCCCCCAAAACATGCGAGTGTTCGTGCTTTCGACCGTATACATGGAAGTTCCGGCAGTGTGATTTTGCAAATAAACGTCAGGCCAGTCACAGAGAATCCGCAAGCCATAGTTGGCCCAGGTCTTCTCTCCACCAGTCTTCCTATTGCAGACATCCAACGAAGCTGTGCACAGGAAAGCTACCGGCATGAGTAAAGTCAAGGGGGGGTTATGGGGGAAGCTTCAGTCACCTCCGCATTATCGGATTGTTGGCTCCATAGGGACCCTTAGTGGGGGGATTATATAACAAATATATGCTTATGAGAAAGTGATCTCTAGCCTTAAATCTCCCTACTTTATTTGATTCCATAATATAATCTTATCTACTGTATAACTCAAGTATAAAAAGAGAAATCTTACCTTTAAAATCATCCTGAAAGTCTCCCCTCTGCTTATACTTGGATCTGGTCTGGTCTGTTTGTTGAAGGAGTAGCTGGCCAAAATTACATAGCCCTGGGAAAACATAGCTGTACCCTGTAACACACAGAATCCTCTTAATTTCGGTAGGTTAGGCAATTGTGTCTGCCCACTCAGATCAGCCGAGACTGCAAGGGAAAGGGGAAAAAAACTGTAGAAGTAACAGGATTCAACAAAACAGGCTGCACAGAAAGGTATGCAGGGCACATCTGTGTATGGGACTTTCTATGGGGCTTGGCTGTGTATTGGACTTTCTATGGGCTTTGTAGAGGCTTTCTATAGGACTTTCTGTGGAACTATCTATGGGGCTGTCTGTGGCACTGGCTCTGGGAGAAAGTCAACTCAGCTTATACACGAGTCAATCAGCTTTACTAGTTTTTCAGGTAAAAATAAGTACCTCGGCTTATACTCGGATGGGCTTATAGTCAAGTATATGGTATTACAAATAATATTACTAATAGCAGTTTTGTATTGTAGATGGGCTCTTCACACATGTGATTTATATAATATACAAGTGTAATAATTTCCTTTCTCTGTGTACTGTGATTTGTGTTTTGTTGCATTCTGGAGATAACACGAGCATTTTAATATTAACGCTGCCAGAAATAACTAATTTTAAATGTATATCATTTTGTTTACATTGATTGAATTCTTTTTTCCCTTCAAAACCAAGCTGTTTGTTATCCTAAACATCTGTTCTTTTTCTTAAATCGATTTACAGGAACGTTTCTGCCTATAGGTTTTACTGAAAAAAAGCACTTACAGTTTAAGCACACGAGCAATCATTTGAAAACAGCCCAAAAATCGCTACTTTTTTTGTGGTAATTAAGCAGCTGTTTTCATTTTTTTTAGCAAAGAAAAAAGTAAATGATTTTGTCCACCTCCATATTTAAAGTGTTCCACAAAGAACCATATCAGCCCTGTTTGCAAGGAATGTAAACTTTTCTTTTAAAGCCGACTGAAAGAAGCACCTGCAATGCAGTCTGTAAATGCTAGATATTCTAACAACTTCTATTTTCACTGACCTGGCATCCTTATTATAGTGTAATTATTTTTCAAAATTTCAAGAGAAAAATGAAGATTTGCAAAGAGAAATGTTTTTTGTGAAGAAGTTTATTGAACATCATGCTTACAAGCCTATTTCCCTCCTTTAAAACACTATTCGGTTTTGATATACATGCATTTGCTTCAACATTTACAGAAATACCTGATTTTATTTTTGGCAGTAACTGTTGAGGTGAATTTTCTTTGGAAAAGACTACCAATTAAGCCTGAATCTTCTTTCACTCCATTGTACCAGAGCAGAGTACATCAAAGTTCTTTCAACAAAGGTAAGTTTGGTTTTTTTTACTTAAAACCAAAAAGAAAGGCTAAGTGGGGGCCATTTTTTTTTTAAACAGGCAGCATTAGGAACCTGTCACCGCTTGGCGTAGGCTGGGTCTTGGAAGGGAAAGGGAGTGAAGTAATGTGGAATGTGGAATGCCCACCTTATCTTTCTGGTGCGGTAATGGAACAGCCAACTCCAATGGAACGCCCTTTGTCATACCTCTCCCCCCCTCCCCAGCACGGGCTAAACGATATCGGCTGTTACAGAGTGACTGCATCCAAGCCTTACTACGTACAGTCCCCAGCAGTGCGCAATATGGATATGTGGGATAGCGCGCTCAGCGTTTATGTTATGCCAAGGAGAGGGGGAATGTGTGTGCGTTATCAGCACATGGGTTGAAGCACTGTGAATTTGATTTAAAGTGTAACTCCACCCCTAATCCAAAATTGAATATATTGTAGGGAACCCCACCCCACTCTGAATGTTAGTGTTTAAAAACTGCCCGAGAAATAGACTTACCTATTCCGGAAACGGAAGAGCAGTAGGGGCCAGGGCCGGCAGCCATGTATGTGATTGACTGAAGTCAGCCAATCACAGACACAGTGCTGGTTAATAGAGGGAGCCGAGGAACGAAGTCCGGTAAGTCTATGTCTGAGCAGTTAAAACCCTAGTGTTAGGGTTGGGGGGTCTCCCTAATTATATTATTATAGTTATGCAGTATAATGCAGAGGATCCGAATAAACACAGAGAGGCACAGTGTGGACAATTTTAGTTTGGGAGGTGACACGCCCTTTAAAGAGTGTGCCTCTTTCCATTTCCTTACTTCTATGTACCAGTCACTGTGGGCAACGTCTATGTACCAGTCACTGTGAGCAACGTCTATGTACCAGTCACTGTGGGCAACGTCTAGTACCACATGTGGGCACGTTATGTACCAGTCACTGTGGGCAACGTCTATGTACCAGTCACTGTGGGCACGTCTATGTACCAGTCACTGTAAGCAATGTCTATGTACCAGTCACTGTGGCAAGCTCTATGTACCAGTATGTGGGCAACGTCTATGTACCAGTCACTGTGGAACGTCTATGTACCAGTCACTGTGGCAACGTCTATGTACCAGTCACTGTGGGCAACGTCTATGTACCAGTCACTGTAAGCAATGTCTATGGTACCAGTCACTGTGGGCAAAGTCTATGTACAGTCACTGGGGCAACATCTATGTACCAGTCACCTTGGGCAACGTCTATGCACCAGTCACTGTGGGCAACGTCTATGTACCAGTCACCTTGGGCAACGTCTATGCACCAGTCACTGTGGGCAACGTCTATGTACCAGTCGTGGGCAATGTCTATGTACCAGTCACTGTGGCAAGTCTATGTACCAGTCACCTTGGGCAACGTCTATGCACCAGTCACTGTGGGCAACGTCTATGTACCAGTCACCTTGGGCAACTTCTATGTACCAGTCACTGTGGGCAACGTCTATGTACCAGTCACCTTGGGCAACATCTTTGTACCAGTCACTGTGTGCAATGTCTATGTACAGTCACTGTGGGCAACATCTATGCACCAGTCACTGTGGGCAACGTCTATGTATCAGTCACCTTGGGCAACGTCTATGTACCAGTCACTGTGGGCAACGTCTATGTATCAGTCACCTTGGGCAACTTCTATTTAACCATCACAGTTCAGAGGCTTTTATTATGAATCTCTGCAGATCTATAACTGTTAAGAGGGCTGACTTAATAGCAGCTTCTGAAATGGAGGGCTGGAGGGTTCAGCAGCCACTGTTATGTCAGTTAACAAGCCAGTGTTAGTCAGCCCACCACACTCATCTCCACCAGCCACGCCCCAAACCACACCAAACTTTTTACAGCGGCGAGAATTGGACGATATAGAGGCAAATTTTAAATGTTTGGTTCAGGTACCATAAAACACAATAAGACCGTGCATAGACACCCAGAGCAATCAATTTATAAAATAACCACTAGATGGGAGTATTTCCAGCCGATACAGTATGCTTTTTTCTCTTACACAATCTAGGGCTATTGAATAACTGATCTTAGCCTTGGGTGGTCTGATTATCACACTGTATGTGGGAAGAGAAGTGCAGGTGGCCCACCTTCTCAATTAACATCTATAAAACATTAGACGTCTGCGTCATTTTTATGTTAAAGGAAAAGTAAAGGCTAAAAAATAACTTCTTTCCCAAAAACTGGTGTATCAATTGCCTTCTATTTTACCTGGTTCCTGAGATGTAATTGTGTTCATTGTAACTCCTGGTAATAACAGTTTTATATCATTACACAGAGTGGCATCATTGTGGTTTAGCTCCAACTGAAATAGACAGTGCAAAAGCAAATGGTTTCATTTAAAGGAATCTGAGCTGCTCTGTGTATGGAGGGTTGGAAGGTTCCCTGACAGATTTGGGTAAGTCTAATCACCTTGTCCGTAAGGTTGGCGTTTGCCTTGGACTGATGAAGGAACTTCAACATGATCTCATCTCCTTCCCATGATGCAATATGTAGCGCCGTCTGTCCGTCATCCTGTGAAGGGGAACATTGTTTTATCAGTGTGATTTACATTTAATATCCACCATATTGTACTGGGGAGCAGGTAGATTGTCTGGATGTACATCATATGGAGATGATGGATTATGTAGGGATGTGACCGTATGGTGAATTATGTAATGTATATTTATTTAAAGGGGAATTTTAAAGGAGAAGATAAAGGGGAATTTTAAAGGGGAAGATAAAGGGGAATTTTACGGAGAGTAAGGGGAATTTTAAGGGAAGTAAAGGGGATTTTAAAGGGATAAGGGGAATTTTAAAGGGGAAGATAAAGGGGAATTTTAAAGGGGAAGATAAAGGGGAATTTTAAAGGGGAAGATAAAGGGGAATTTTAAAGATATTGCTGAAGCACTGAGGAAGCCTCTGGGCATTTCCACCCTCCTTAGAAAAAATTTAGCTTATGTAGTTCAGCCCCACAAACCCCGTTTTACTAAAAACTTTGAAAGATGCTCCCAGGTTTAAGAAAACTACGTGAGTTTTCTAAACTACGTGAGCTAAAATTTTTTGAGGGTGTACATGCCTTACTGCAGTTTGGTCCGGTAAGGTTGAATTGCACCTAAAAGTTTTTTAAGTGGGAGGCCCCTTCTACAATATCTAGCTACGCCCTGCCTACCACCCTGCCCCAGGTATATTTCATATAACTGTTTATTTATTTTACTCTGCACTTTAGTTCTGTACCATCAGAGAGTAGGGAGTTCTGTATATATGTACTGACGGTAGGGAGTTCTGTATACGTTGACAGTATGGAGTTCTGATACTGACTGAGGGTAGGAGTTCTGTATACTGTACTGACAGTAGGGAGTTCTGTATACTGTACTGACGGTAGGGAGTTCTGTATACTGTACTGGTAGGGAGTTCTGTATACTGTACTGACGGTAGGGAGTTCTGTATACTGTACTGACGGTAGGGAGTTCTGTATACTGTACTGCGGTAGGGAGTTCTGTATACTGTATGACGGTAGGGAGTCTGTATACTGTATGAAGTAGGGTTGTTACTGTACTGACAGTAGGGAGTTCTGTATACTGTACTGACGGTAGGGAGTTCTGTATACTGTACTGAGGGTAGGGAGTTCTGTATACTGTACTGAGGGTAGGGAGTTCTGTATACTGTACTGAGGGTAGGGAGAGTTCTGTTACTGTACTGAGATAGGAGTTACTGTATGGTATGACGGTAGGAGTTCTGTATACTGTACTGACGGTAGGGAGTTCTGTATACTGTACTGACGGTAGGGAGTTCTGTTACTGTACTGAGGTAGGGAGTTCTGTATATACTGGGTGGGACTTCTGTATACTGTACTGAGGTGAGAGGAGTTCTGTATACTGTACTGCGTAGGGTAGGGAGTTCTGTATACCGTACGAGGGTAGGGAGTTCTGTATACCGTACTGAGGGTAGGGAGTTCTGTATACCGTACTGGGGTAGGGAGTCTGTATACCGTACTGACGGTAGGGAGTTCTGTACCGTACTGACGGTAGGGAGTTTGTATACCGTATACAGGAGTTCGTATACCGTCTGAGGTAGGGAGTTCTGTATACCGTACTGACGGTAGGGAGTTCTGTATACCGTACTGACGGTAGGGAGTTCTGTATACCGTACTGACGGTAGGGAGTTCTGTATACCGTACTGACGGTAGGGAGTTCTGTATACCGTACTGACGGTAGGAGTTCTGTATACTGTTGACGTGGAGTTCTGTATATGTATGAGGGTAGGGAGTTCTGTATTCTGTCTGACGGTAGGGACTGTATACTGATGAGGTAGGGAGTTTGTATACTGTATGGGTAGGGATTCTGTATACTGTACTGAGGGTAGGGAGTTCTGTATACTGTACTGAGGGTAGGGAGTTCGTATACCGTACTGCGGGTGGGAGTTCGTATTACGTTACTGACGTAGGGAGTTCTGTATACTTGACTGACGGTAGGGAGATTTGTATACCGTACTGGACAGTAGGGAGTCTGTATACCTTACTGACAGTAGGGGTTCTGTATACCGTACTGACAGTAGGGAGTTCTGTATACGTACTGACAGTAGGGAGTTCTGTATACTTACTGACGGTGGGAGTTCTGTATACTGTACTGACGGTAGGGATTCTGTATACCGTACTGACAGTAGGGAGTTCTGTATACTTTACTGAGGTAGGGAGTTCTGTATACCGTACTGACAGTAGGGAGTTCTGTATACTTTACTGACGGTAGGGAGTTCTGTATAATTACTGAGGTAGGGAGTTCTGTATACTTTACTGACGGTAGGGAGTTCTGTATACTTTACTGACGGTAGGGAGTTCTGTATACTGTACTGACGGTAGGGAGTTCTGTATACCGTACTGACAGTAGGGAGTTCTGTATACTTTACTGACGGTAGGGAGTTCTGTATACCGTACTGACAGTAGGGAGTTCTGTATACTTTACTGACAGTAGGGAGTTCTGTATACCGTACTGACAGTAGGGAGTTCTGTATACTTTACTGACGGTAGGGAGTTCTGTATACTGTACTGACGGTAGGGAGTTCTGTATACCGTACTGACAGTAGGGAGTTCTGTATACTGTACTGACAGTAGGGAGTTCTGTATACCGTACTGACAGTAGGGAGTTCTGTATACTTTACTGACAGTAGGGAGTTCTGTATACCGTACTGACAGTAGGGAGTTCTGTATACTGTACTGACAGTAGGGAGTTCTGTATACCGTACTGACAGTAGGGAGTTCTGTATACTTTACTGACAGTAGGGAGTTCTGTATACCGTACTGACAGTAGGGAGTTCGGTATACTTTACTGCGGTAGGAGTTCTGTTTACTTACTGACTAGGTAGGGAGTTCTGTATACCGTACTGACAGTAGGGAGTTCTGTATACTTAATGACAGTAGGGAGTTCTGTATACCGTACTGACAGTAGGGAGTTCTGTATACTTACTGACGTAGGGAGTTCTGTATACCATACTGACAGTAGGGAGATCTGTATACCTTACTGACAGTAGGGGAGTTCTGTATACCGTACTGACAGTAGGGAGTTGTGATACCGTACTGACAGTAGGGAGTTCTGATACTTTACTGACGGTAGGGAGTCGGATACCGTAATGACAGTAGGGGCTGTATACCGTATGACAGTAGGGAGTTTGTATACCTTACTGACAGTAGGGAGTTCTGTATACCGTACTGACAGTAGGGAGTTCTGTATACTTTACTGACGGTAGGGAGTTCTGTTGTACTGACGTAGGGAGTTCTGTATACCGTACTGACAGTAGGGAGGTTCTGTATACTTTACTGATGTAGGAGTTCTGTATCGTACTGACAGTAGGGAGTTCTGTATTTACTGACGGTAGGGGTTCTGTATACTTTACTGACGGTAGGGAGTTCTGTATACTGTAAGACGGTAGGGAGTTCTGTTTACCGTACTGACAGTAGGAGTTCTGTATACTTTACTGACGGTGGGGGGTCTGTTATCCGTACTGACAGTAGGGAGTTCTGTATACTTTACTGACAGGAGGGAGTTCTGTATACCGTACTGACAGTAGGGAGTTCTGGATACTTTACTGACGGTAGGAGTTCTGTATACTGTACTGACGGAGGGAGTTCTGTATACCGTATGACAGTAGAGTCTGTAGTACTGATAGGGAGTCTGTATACCGTACTGACAGTAGGGAGTTCTGTATACTTTACTGACAGTAGGGAGTTTGTATACGTTGACAGTGGGTTCTGTATACTGTACTGACAGTAGGGAGTTCTGTATACCGTACTGACAGTAGGGAGTTCTGTATACTTTACTGACAGTAGGGAGTTCTGTATACCGTACTGACAGTAGGGAGTTCTGTATACTTTGAGTAGGAGTTCTTATACTGTACTGACGAGTAGGAGTTCTGTATACCGTACTGACAGTAGGGAGTTCTGTATACTTTTACTGATGGTAGGGAGTTCTGTATACTGTACTGACGGGTATATATAGATAACCCCCAATCCTTCTGTCCCCATCCTTCTGTCCCCAGGGGGGTATGTACTCACGTTTGCTGGTTAACGTTGGCTCCCTGTTCCACCAATAGTTGGCCATTTCAAATCTCTTTTCTACAACAGACGTGAAGGGCTGGTATCACCATATTCCTAGTATTGACAGGCAGTGTTACTTTTAACACTTGAATTTTACAAACTGGTAATATTAACCTGATTTTGCTTTACAAGTGTGACATCATCCATGCCATGAAGTGGGCAGGAACAAAATAAACCATCAGCCAATCAAGCATGAGCAGTTAAGGGAGGGAGACTAAAGTAAGAATAACTTCTTTTGTGCAGTTACTCAACATTTATGTTATAATGTAAAATATAAAAGGTATTGGAACTCGTTAAGGTTTTCCACAGCTTAAGATATACAGGTCAAGGAACTTTCAATATCCTTATATTTAAAGTTGGTGGTTAATTAATTTCTATGAATACACAGATTAGTGGTCATGTGATAGTGATGACTGACATGCATAATTGATGACACAGCTAAGCCAATTATAAAGGATGATATATAGTTAAACACTTATAACTGATGCATAGCTAAACACAGATATAACTGATGCTATAGCTAAACACTGATTATAACTGATGACATAGCTAACACTGATTATAACTGATAACATAGCTAAACACTGATTATAAAATGATAACTAGCTAACACTGATTATAATGATGACACAGCTAAACACTGATTATAACTGATGACACAGCTAAACACTGATTTTTAACTGATGACACAGCTAAACACTGATATAACTGATGACACAGCTAAACACTGATATAACTGATGACACAGCTAAACACTGTTATAACTGGTGACACAGCTAAACACTGATTATAACGGTGACACAGCTAAACACTGATTATAACTGATGACACAGCTAAACACTGATTATAACTGATGAACAGCTAAACATGATTATAAACTGATGACACAGCTAAACACTGATTTATAACTGATGACACAGCTAAACACTGATTACAACTGATGACACAGAAACACTGATTACAAACTGATGACACAGCTAAACACTGATTATAACGATGACACAGCTAAACACTGATTACAACTGATGACATAGCTAACACTGATACAACTGATGACATAGCTAAACACTGATTACAACTGATGACACAGCTAAACACTGATTATAACTGATGACACAGCTAAACACTGATTATAACTGATGACACAGCTAAACATGATTAAACTGATGACTAGCTAAAACTGTTACAACTGATGACAAGCTAAACATGATTATAACTGATGACACAGCTAAACACTGATTATAACTGATGACACAGCTAAACACTGATTATAACTTGACATAGCTAAACACTGATTATAACTGATGACATAGCTAAACACTGATTATAACTGATGATATAGATAAACACTGATTATAACAGATGACATAGCTAAACACGGATTACAACTGATGACATAGCTAAACATTGATTATAACTGATGACATAGCTAAACACTGATTATAACTGATGACATAGCTAAACACGGATTATAACAGATGACATAGCTAAACACTGATTACAACTGATGACATAGCTAAACACTGATTATAACTGATGACATAGCTAAACACAGATTACAACTGATGACAGATAAACACAGATTACAACTGATGACATAGATAAACACTGTTTATAACTGATGACATAGCTAAACACAGATTACAACTGATGACATAGCTAAACACTGATTATAACTGATGACACAGCAACACTGATATAACTGATGACATAGCTAAACACTGATAAAACTGATGACCAGCCCTAACATGATAAAATGATGACACAGCTAAACACTGATTATAAACTGATGACACAGCTAAACACTGATTTAACTGATGACATAGCTAAACATGATTATAATGATGACATAGCTAAACACTGATTAATGATGATATGATAAACACTGATTATAACAGATGACATAGCTAAACACGGATTACAACTGATGACATAGCTAAACATTGATTATACTGATGACATAGCTAACACCTGATTATAACTGATGACATAGCTAAACACGGATTATAACAGATGACATAGCTAAACACTGATTACAACTGATGACATAGCTAAACACTGATTATAACTGATGACATAGCTAAACACAGATTACAACTGATGACATAGATAAACACAGATTACAACTGATGACATAGCTAAACACTGATTATAACAGATGACAAGCTAAACATGATTACAACTGATGACCTAGCCTAAACACTGATTATAACTGATGACAAGCTAAACACTGATTATAACTGATGACATAGCTAAACAATGATTACAACTGATGACAAGCTTAAACACTGATATTATAACTGATGACACAGCTAAACACTGATTATAACTGATGACACAGCTAAACACTGTTATAAACTGATGACATAGCTAAACACTGATTATAACTGATGAATAGCTAAACACTGATTATAAACTGATGATATAGAAAACACTGATTATAACAGATGACATAGCTAAACACGGATTACAACTGATGACATAGCAAACATGATTATAAACTGATGACTAGCTAAACACTGATTATAACTGATGACATAGCTAAACACGATTATAACAGATGACATAGCTAAACACTGATTACACTGATGACATAGCTAACACTGATAATAACTGATGACTAGCTAAACACTGATTATAACTGATGACATAGTAAACACGATTATAACTGATGACTAGCTAAACACTGATTATAACAGATGACATAGCTAAACACTGTTATAACAAGATGACATAGTCTAAACACTGATTACAACTGATGACATAGCTAAACAATGATTACAACTGATGACATAGCAAACACTAATTACAACTGATGACAAGTAAAAAAACGATTATAACTGATGTCATAGCTAACACTGATATAACTGATGACATAGCTAAACACAAGATACAATCGATGACATGATAAACACAGATTACAACTGATGACAGATAAACAACAGATTATAACTGATGACATAGATAACACTTTTATAACGATGACATAGCTAAACACAGTTAAACTGATGAACATAGCTAAACACCTGATTATAACTGATGACATAGCTAAACCACGGATTTATAACTGATGACATAGCTAAACACTGATTATACTGATGACATAGCTAAACACTGATTACAACTGATGAACTAGCTAACACTGATATACAACTGATGACATAGCTAAACACTGATTAAACTGATGACATAGCTAAACACGATTATAACTGATGACATAGCTAAACACTGATATAACTGATGATACATAGCTAAACACGGATTATAACTGATGACATAGCTAAACACTGATTATAACTGATGACATTAGCTAACACTGATTATAACTGATGACATAGCAAACACGATTATAAATGAGACATAGCTAAACACGGATTATAACTGATGACATAGCTAAACACTGATTAAACTGATGACATAGCTAAACACAGATTATAACTGATGACATAGCTAAACACTGATTATAACTGATGACATAGCTAAACACTGATTATAATTGATGACATAGCTAAACACTGATTATAACTGATGACATAGCTAAACACTGATTATAACTGATGACATAGCTAAACACAGATTATAACTGATGACATAGCTAAACACGGATTACAACTGATGACATAGCTAAACACGGATTACAACTGATGACATAGCTTAACACTGATTATAACTGATGACTGATTATACTATTATATTTTATTGATATATTTATTTATCATTAGAATATTATTATATTATCTATTCTCTTACTTTGCAGACGGCTGTGAGTTGGGACTCGGTGTAACCAGTCAGTAACTCCTTACAGATCCCCAGATTTCCAGCGTGAATGGCTAAAAACAGTGGAATGCAGTGTTCCTGTGAACGGTATTGGAATAATATTAGATTTTCAGCTGTATACTGAGAATGTACATCACTGGCATCTTAGTCAGGTACAGAAATGAAAGGTCCATAAGATGTTGATATTGGGCTAATTCCATTACTTGTTGACAGCCAATAGGCTAAGGTGTCTTTATAGTAAAGATTGATCTCCTTGGCAGCTCTGCCTGCTATTGGTCTACAGCATGCAACCCGTCAGAAGTTACATAATAATACATTAAAGGTTGTAGTGGGTTAAAGTCTGGGTTACCGGGTTTGGACACAATGTTACTGATTAAATCAGCATCCAATCAGATATGTGCTTGCATTTTTCTAACACAAACAGACTAATAATAGCCAAAGGCTGATTGGGAGTTAAGGGTTACTGGGTCAGGTTAGCCTGTGCCACGGTAAAAATCTAATCTCCATATTCCATATAGATTTTCACATTATTTCCCTCACCTTGTCCTGTGTGAGACGTGCGTCCCTGTGCGATGCTTTTAGAAGCGTTTGTATGACATTGACAGCCCCACTTGGCCTCATTGCTGAGTAGTGTAGAGGTAACTGGTCTTTGGGCTTAGAAAAACAACAGTAACATATAGTGTTAATGGATCCGCCCCATGTATCCTTAATCTGCAACCTAACACAGGAAAAGATGGAAATTAACAGGTTTCCTGTACTATCTTGTAAATGCAGGATGCGGGGGTTACCATATTGCTTGACCAGAAAATAAAAAATTCTAAACTCAATCAATGCTCAAGGCACAAATACACAGTTATTTTGTTAGTTTGTTTGTTAACATCTTTCCCTTTATTGAAGGGTAATTATCAAATAAATTCAGCACGTACTCCCCCTGGGATATTCACATCGGCTTTCTTAGATATCAACAATCGAACGATCTCGTCTTTGGAATGTGCGGCTGCTACGTGAAGTGGCGAGCGACCGTCCTGAAAGAACAAGACAACGATATTTTATTTGCACTGTGTCAGAGGCGTAACGCTCCTTACTACACTGGTTCTAACTATTTTAGCTTTACCTCTCCTTTAATGTTTCCAAAGCTTAGAATTTTACAACACACATAAGGAAAGGTGAATATTTTTTTTTTTTACCATTAGATTTTTATTATTTTTTTAACAATAGTATATATATAAATAAACAAGAAAGAAAAAAAAACACAGAAAAAAGTATACATAACATATTTTGTAATATAACAGATGGTGCTGGTACTATGGCTAGGAAAGGTGAATATTTCTAAGGGGTCATTTTACAATTAAAGTGTTCCAGGGATCATTACTTGTTTTGGTGCAATACTGCCCCTTTAATAACAATATCCATTATCAATGGAGCTTAGAACTCCCAATGTCGCGAATGTCATCGCAGACATTAAAGTGTCAGTTCAGACTTTGCTCCACTGGTAGGAATGTGTCTACCAAATCAATAACCCCGCATTGGTTAGGGACACGTATTGGTAATCAATAGATCTTGTTTGTTTAACCACACTTGAATTTTACCTCTTACCAAGACGTCAACCCATCACCCAACTGCATTGTTTGTGTTAACCAACAAGAATAAAGTAACTAGACTTTCTCAATTAATTGTATATTTTTGTCAGTAAACATAAATGATTTCTAATCAGGTTATAATTAGTATATTAATTACCTTTTTATTGTATCTGGTTTCTGAGATCCAACTTCTTATAATAAAAGGAGCACTCGATATCATTGCATTTCCTTATAAATCTTTAACCTAGTGGGTTAAACTATGAAACCGTTATCACTTTCTGGTTGATCCAGGGATAAGTATGGAGTCAGGAAGGATTTCCCCCTACAATTTCTTTTAGCTTTCCTCTGGATCAACTGTTAGGTGGGGGTAATAAGGAGGGAGAAATTGTTGGACTTGATGGACGTGAGTCTTTATTCAACCTCAATTACTATGTTACTGTGTATGTTACTTCTAATACAGAAACAGTTTCTAACATCAACCATTTATTAGAAGGGGCAGAGGAAAAACGAATTGTACAGTGAAAGAATTACTTGCTTCAATCTATAAATGAATACATGTAAGCACCACTTACTCTGATGTATTTGTGTTGCTGCATAAACTGCAAGAAAAATAAGCCTGCATTGAAAAGTGTACTATTGCTTATCTACTAATTTAATAGGCTGCATGCAGTATAAAATTATAGACCCTTTGCTAAAAATGAGCAATATTCTGTATTTCCCATCTTTACTTCTCCTTCAAAAGCTTAGATAAGAAAACTTTATACAATTTTATCAGATAATTTGTTTTGCTCTTTCAAGGCTGTAATGTTTCCAGGGTATATGTTTTTTCTTTCAGAAGAGAAATTGTACTCCTCGTTAAAAGGTTCCGCAATGGGCTTCTTTATACCCCTTGATCTTGTTATTTAAAAACACACAATGGCAATTAATTATAACCTTATTCTTGGAGAGTGTAAGTTAGAATTGGAGATTCAAAGGTTGTCAAGGGGGTGACAACCTTTCAAAGAGCAAATAAATATTTTGACTTGTTTGTCGTAGAAACAACATCAATAGGGATCGTAGAGTTACAACTTAATATCTCTCATCATATTACATTATAAATAACAAATTATTAAGGGATGGTATGTCCTTTTGATAAATACATGGTAGGTCCTTTAAATAATTACATGGTATTTTGAAAAAATTGAGACTGCTGTATAAAGTTGACTGTTCAGAGGGTGATTGGTAACTTGGTAGATGTATTAGGTTTTATTTATAAAGATCTGAAGATCTGAAGATAGTGCAAAAATTCCCATTTATAAATCTTCATGGTAAAACCAGGCATTTTGGTGGCACTCATTTTGCATGAAGACTAGAACCAACTTGCATTTCATGCATTTTTCATGCAAAGCACCATACGGATACAGATGTCATTTGTAGATGGTTTGTCTGTACCCGGGGGGTTTAAATTTACAACCCAAGCAAAACTATACACCTAGGAAAGAAATAAACGACCCAATGTGTGCATATATTGCAGGCTCTTGGGCATATAAAAATGATGTCTTTCCAATTCCAACTGCTTTGTCCCATAATCATTAGGATGGAGGTAGAGTGGTCCTTATGTGATATTCTGTATAAAGGTTTGTAATATAGACCATATTTATGAACCCGTGGTCGTGCATTTACAAATGATAGTAGACTACCGCGATGGTATTATATGGGCCATTGTATAATTCCAATTGCGATGGCAAATCTATGATCATAATTGTAAGTGGGTATAAAGGTAATGTAGGGTAAGGGTCTCTCTGTATGATTGGTGGAGCCCTAGTTAGTCTAGTGGAGGGTTCCCTTTATAAGTGGGTTATAAAGGGTAATGTAGGGTAAGGTCTCTCTGTATGATTGGTGGAGCCCTAGTTAGTCTAGTGGAGGGTTCCCTTTATAGTGGGTATAAAGGTAATGTAGGTAAGGGTCTCTCTGTATGATAGGTGGAGCCCTAGTTAGTCTGTGGGGGTTTCCCTTTATAAGTGGGTATAAAGGTAATGTGTATAAGGGTCTCTCTGTATGATTAGGTGGAGCCCTAGTTAGTCTAGTGGGGGGTTCCCTTTATAAGTGGGTATAAGGTAATGTGGTATAAGGTCTCTCTGTATGATTGGTGGAGCCCTAGTTAGTCTAGTGGGGTTCTTTTTTATAAGTGGGTATAAAGGTAATGTAGTAAAAGGATCTCTCTGTATGATTGGTGGAGCCCTAGTTAGTCTAGTGGAGGGTTCTTTTTATAAGTGGGTATAAAGGTAATGTGGTTATAGTGTCTCTCTGTATGATTGGTGGAGCCCTAGTTAGTCTAGTGGAGGGTTCTTTATAAGTGGGTATAAGGTAATGTGGTATAGGGTCTCTCTGTATGATTGGTGGAGCCCTAGTTATGTCTAGTGGAGGGTTCCCTTTATAATGGGTATAAAGGTAATGTGGTATAGGGTCTCTCTGTATGATGGTGAGCCCTAGTTTAGTCTAGTTGAGGGTTCCCTTTATAAGTGGGTATAAAGGTAATGTGGTATAAGGGTCTCTCTTGTATGATTGGTGGAGCCCTAGTTAGTCTAGTGGAGGGTTCCCTTTATAAGTGGGTATAAAGGTAATGTGGTATAAGGTCTCTCTGTATGATTGGTGGAGCCCTAGTTAGTCTAGTGTAGGGTTCCCTTTATAAGTGGGTATAAAGGTAATGTGTATAGGGTCTCTCTGTATGATTGGTGGAGCCCTAGTTAGTCCTAGTGGAGGGTTCCCTTTATAAGGGGTATAAAGGTATGTGGTATAAGGGTCTCTCTGTATGATTGGTGGAGCCCTAGTTTAGTCTAGTGGAGGGTCCCTTTATAAGTGGGTATAAAGGTAATGTGGTATAAGGGTCTCTCTGTATGAATTGGTGGAGCCCTAGTTAGTCTAGTGGAGGGTTCCCTTTATAAGTGGGTATAAAGGTAATGTGTATAAGGGTCTCTCTGTATGATTGGTGGAGCCCTAGTTAGTCTAGTGTAGGGTTCCCTTTATAAGTGGTATAAAGGTAATGTGGGTATAAGGTCTCTCTCGTATGATTGGTGGAGCCCTAGTTAGTCTAGTGAAGGGTTCCCTTTATAAGTCGGTATAAAGGTAATGTGGTATAAGGGTCTCTCTGTATGATTGGTGGAGCCCTAGTTTAGTCTAGTGGAGGGGTTCCCTTTATAAGTGGGTATAAAGTAATGTAGTATAAGGGTCTTTCTGTATGATTGGTGGAGCCCTAGTTAGTCTAGTGGAGGGTTCCCTTTATAAGTGGGTATAAAGTTAATGTGGTATAAGGGTCTCTCTGTATGATTGGTGGAGCCCAGTTAGTCTAGTGAAGGGGTTCCCTTTATAAGTGGGTATAAGGTAATGTGGTAAAGGGTCTCTCTGTATGATTGTGGAGCCCTAGTTAGTCTAGTGGAGGGTTCCTTTTATAAGTGGGTATAAAGTTAATGTAGTATAAGGGTCTCTCTGTATGATTGGTGGAGCCCTAGTTAGTCTATGGAGGGTTCCCTTTATAAGTGGGTATAAAGTAATGTGGTATAAGGGTCCTCTCTGTATGATTGGTGGAGCCCTAGTTAGTCTAGTGGAGGGTTCCCTTTATAAGTGGGTATAAATCTAGTGAAAGGTGGGTTACTGTATAGAGGTAAGGTAATGTGAGGTTCTCTGTATGATTGGTGGAGCCCAGTTAGTCTAGTGTAGGGTTCCCTTTATAATGGGTATAAAGGTAATGTATATATAAGGGTCTCTCTGTATGATTGTGGAGCCCTAGTTAGTCTAGTGGGGTTCCCTTTATAAGTGGGTATAAAGTTAATGTGTAAGGATCTTCATGCCCGCCTCCCTCGCCGTCCCGGACTGGTGACGTCACCGGCGCCGGCACGTCGGCGTCATGACGTCACCACGTCCGGACGCCGATCGGCGCGAAGATTCAAATAGGCACTCGCAGAGGGTGCGAGTGCCTATTCGTAGTCCTGCTACCACCGGACAGACTGGTTGTCTGCCTAGTAGCCTTCCCTTCCTGTGGTTCCTGCCTTAGCCTTTGAGCACCCATTGTTCCTGTTACCAGCCAAACAACCATTGTCTTCAGCCATTGTTCCTGTTACCAGCCAAACACCATTGTCTTCAGCCATTTGTTCCGTTACCCAGCCAAACACCATTGTCTTCAGCATTGTTCCTGTTTAGCCAAACAACCATTGTCTTCAGCCATTGTTCCTGTTACCACAACAACCATGTCTTAGCCATTGTTCTGTTCATCCAGCCAACAGCCATTGTCTTCAGCCTTGTTCCCTGTATCAGCCATACAGCCATTGTCTTCAGCCATAGTTCCTGTCCCATCTACCCAGGCCTGTATCCTGCTATTCTCCAGTGAATTGTCTACTCCCACGAGTTGTTCGTCCCAGCCTACTGACAGCCCTCCTCCTAAAAGGTACAGTACTTCGTCCCTCCGGGACTCAATTCGTTACAGTACGAATAGGCCATGGAAGTACCTGAGAAGCTGCAGCCAGTCTAAGCAAGACACTTCAGACTATTTCCCTCCGCATGGACGCCCTTGAGCACCAGCAGAATCAACTAGCTCAATTTCTGGACTCCATTTCTGCTCGATTATCCCCGGGTCCGACTCCCCCTGTCCTCCTGCTCTGCCTAGAGAACCCGTTCCCCCAGAGAGCCGCGTATACCACCTCCGGTGCGGTATGAAGGGACCCTCAAGCTTGTCGGGGATTCATTAACCAATGCCTTATACATTTTGAACTGCAACCCTCCCATTTTGTTTCGGACCGTGCCAAAGTCGGATATGTTATTGCTCTATTGGGAGGCAATGCCTTGGCCTGGGCATCCCCCTTGTGGGAGAGAAATGACCCCGTGGTTAATGATATCTCTTATTTCTTGAAACATTCCGAAAATTTTCGCGCTCCAGGCAGAACAATTGCAGCCGCTTCCTCGGCTGATGCAATTACGACAAGGCTCCCGTTCGGTAGGGCAATACACATCGAGTTCCGGACTTTGGCTGCCGAGACTGCCTGGAACAATGAGGCCCTGGTTAGCAGCCTTTTGGCAGGCCTGTCTGATCGTATCAAGGACGACTTGGTGTCCCGGGAACTTCCACAATATAGAGGAAATGATTCTTTCTGTGTGTATACGGGTGGATACTCGTATTAGAGAAAGGCAAGCCGAAAAGTCCAGTAACCGTCTTGTTCCCCCCCCCAAATTTGGTTTCTCTCCTCAAGGGACCGGACCTTTGACTGCTGCTCCACCTTTGGAGGAACCCATGCAGATTGGGGTACACACATTTCGGCCGAAGAAAAATTGAGGAGGAGACTCATGGGCTCTGCATGTACTGTGCCGCCCAGGGACACTTCGTTAAAGGTTGCCCTTCCAAGCCGGGAAACTGAAAACCCTAGACCTGAATAAGGAGTCTTCTCTAGGTAGATTCAAATCTCCTTTCCACAAGAATTCCTCTCAAATCATTTCTGCCTGCACCCTCATTTTCAAGTCCCGAACCTTCTCTACCCAAGCCTTCCTAGACTCTGGAGCAGCCGGTAATTTTATTGATGCCACATTTGCTTCTCTGTTAGGCATTCCATTATTTTCCTTGCCCCCATCCCCTCCGAGTGCTGGCTATGACAATCAACCGTTATCCACAGAATTTATTTCCATGTCCTCTGCAGAAATTCTTCTTCAAATTGGGCTGTCTTCATCGTGAATCATTTCCTTCCTGGTCATACAAAGTCCCACGACCCCTCTCATTTTAGGACTCCCTTGGCTTCGACTTCATACCCCATCATCAACTGGACTAACAACGAACTTGTCTCTTGGAGTCCATCCTGTTTTTCTAGATGTATTTCCCACCCCAAAGTCTCTTGTTCCTCTGTTTCCTGTGAAGATAAAAACTTACATTTTTACCTCTTCATATCTGGACTTTAAAGATGTCTTCGATAAAAAGTCTTCTGAGATTCTGCCTCCCCACCGACCCTATGATGTTCCCATCGATTTGTTGACCGGTACCTCCTCTCCTCCCCGAGGTCGCACCTATCCTCTATCCCCTGCTGAAACCACCGCTATGGAAGACTACATTAAAGAAAACCTGTCTCGGGCTTCATCAGACCTTCCACTTCCCCTGCCGGTGCTGGATTTTTTTTGTGGAAAAGAAAGACGGAGGTCTACTCCTTGCATCGACTATCGTGTGTCTCAATAAAAATCACTCATCAAAACCGCTATCCTCTACCCCTCATCTCTGAACTTTTTGACCAATTGAAAGGGGCTAAAGTATTTCCAAGCTTGATCTCCGTGGAGCCTATAATCTGGTTCTCATCCGGAAGGAGATGAATGGAAAACGGCCTTCAATACCCAGAACTGGACATTATGAATATCTGGTGATGCCCTTTCGGTCTCTGCAATGCTCCAGCAGTTTTTCAAGAATTTGTTAATGACATTTTTCGAGACTCTTAGGTATTTCTGTAGTAGTTTACTTAGATGACATCTTAATTTTCTCTCCAAGATCTTTCTTCTCATCGTCGCCATGTATGTCAAGTTTTTGTCCCGACTACGAGCCAACCAACTGTACGCTAAACTGGAAAAATGTCTCTTTGAATGCTCCCAAGTACCTTTTTCTGGGCTATCTGGTTTCAGCTCAAGGCTTCAAGATGGATCCAACCAAAGTCTCAGCTATTGTTTAATTGGACGCTTCCCATTGCACTAAGGCTATCCAACGATTCCTTGGTTTCGCCAATTATTAAGAAGGTCAATTTATTAAAGGTTTTCTTCCATCATTGCTGCGGTGTGGGTTGAAAGGGGCGGCCGTTAGGTGCGATGAAAGGGTGATGACAGACCCGATAACACTCACTGGGTCCCCAAATGTCTGGGACCCATAGTGAATGCTACTTACAGGAAAAGAGATTTAAAAGGCAGGTAGTGGCGCAGTGTGAATAACTGAAAAACGGGGGGCACACACAGAAAGGGGAAAAAGGCGGTGTCCAAGTGCCAAAAGTGGCGAAAGCCTGAAACTCGAAGTCTCCTTTCACGTATAAACCTCTAAATGCGCAATTCAGTCAGCTTCGGCACCTGGGTTGTACGCTCCATATCTGCTGGCGTTCCTCGATTGTTTCAAAGTTACGCAATCCATGTCAGTTAATGTTGTACTGCAGTTTAAACTAAGCTGTAAACTGAAAAAGGGATCGCTCACAAAATAGATGAATCAGATTACAAAGGGGCAAGGCTGAGCCAAAAAGGGGAACAGCAGCACGGGGCGCAAAAGAGGGGAACCAACAAAAGGGGGGGAAATGGCGCACAAAACCGAGCCATACCATGGACAGGATCTGATGGTGAGTCCAAATGTGGACGCAGATGAGCAACGGAGCAGCAGGGCCTCTACATGTCGCCGAATGTGTGGAGGTCACAGATAGAAGTAGGGAAAAAGTGCGCGGACCCAGCACCGAACGCGGCAGACGGGCGAAAGACACAGGGAGTCGAAGAAACATACAAACAAAAGGGGAGAGAGCAGACGACTGGCATATGGCTACTACAGAGAGTGGGCTCGGCGACGATGCCTACTAATACCACACACCAACATACGCCAGCTACCTAAATGCACAAAAGTGGGAAGACACACAGAGTGTGTCACAATGGCGCGGTGTGTGTGCCGGGTGGAGTACAAGTACCATGGATGAGACAGTGACGCGTGGGGACCGAAAATGGCGTCAAGGCCAGAAACGAAATGATGGGCGCAACGGGGGGGCCACAGGGCCGTGTGTGGCGTGGGGTGCTGAAGGTCACTGGGTGTGTGGTACAAGTGTGAGCCAGTCGCTGCTCTGTGCCGGGACTCTACCTGGACAGACGTGCGACTAAATAATCAGGACAAAGGAGGGACACGCCCATGTACCGGGGAGAAAACAATGCACCCCGGGGAGACGAGGAAAAAAGAAAAAAAGTGCACTAACAGGGCTGCAGGCACGGGGTAGGCAACGAGAGACGGATCACTGAGAAGAAGTAACAGGCCAGATAATTGATCCCTCCGCCAAGAGCCTAGCCACTTACCACCTCAACTTTGCCATCGGATTCTATCTGCTCAGGATTCGTCTTCTGCTGCCTTATCCCCTAATAAGACCTTTGGTTCCCCTCTCCCTTCAATCGGAAAGAAATATTACACTGACTCACGAATCCAAAACAGGCCGGTCACCCTGGGGTTCACAAGACTTTAATCTTTAATCGTTCAGTATGGTGGCCCTCCATGAGAGCGATGTAAAAAATGTTGTTGCCGTCCTGTTGTTGTGCTAGCTGTACTTCAAAACTTCCCATACTCTTCCTTGTGGCTACTCCAACCTCTGCCGATTCCTCCTCCTACCTGGGACCCCTGTTCTATGGACTTATTTGTGAACTCCCTGTTTTCTAAGAAAAATACTGTCATCTGGGTTACTGTAGACCGCTTTGCAAAAGGCTTTTTTGTTCCTCTTCTAAATGCCCTCCTCTGCTGAACTTGCTCAATTGTTCATTTCTCATATTTTCCGTCTGCATGGATTACCTATGGAAATAGTGTCCGATCGAGGAACCCAATTCATCTCCAAATTCTGGCGGGCACTTTGCAAATTACTTGGAATTAAACCAATTTTCGTCGGCTTATCATCCTCAGTCTAATGGAGCCGCAGAACGCACCAATCAATGTCTGGAACAATTCCTTCGATGCTACATTTCACTTCTCACAGACAATTGGACCGATCTTCTGCCATGGCGGAATTTGCCCATAACAATGCCGTCCACTCTTCTATCTCTACCGGAAAAATCCTCTTTTTTTTTGTGTTTTTGGTCTTAAACCCCAAAGGGTTTTCCACAGGATTTTTTGTGTTCTTCTGGACCAGTTCCTGCAAAAACAGTCTAGTTGCAGAAATGTCAGCCATCTGGCAGGCTACAAAGAACTGTCTTGAGAAATCTGCCCTGGTACAAAAGACTGCAGGCTGATAGACGAAGACGTAAACCTCCATTATATTCGGTGGGAGATAAAGTTTGGTTATCATTCAACTCACATCAACTTACGGGTTCCTTCTCCTAAATTGGTCCAAAATTTTATTTGGTCCATTCCCTATATTGGAATTGGGGGTCCTACGGCAGTACGACTTCTATTACCTACCATCATGAGAATCCCTAATGTGTTCCATGTCTTCTCTTGTTAAGCCAGTGGTGCTGAATCGATTCTCTTCCCTCTTCTCAGTACCTGATCCTATTATGATCAATGGTCAACAAGAATTGAGGTGGAGAAAGTCTTGGATTCCAGATTCGTCAGAAGTTCTCTTCAGTATTTGGTCCATTGGAAAGGATTTGGACCAGAGGAAAGGTCCTGGGTATAAACAGTCGGATTACATGGTCCCCAGTTAATCAAAACCTTCATAGAAGATTTCTGACAAAACCTGCTTCAAGTGGTCCTGAGGCCCTGTGGGAGGGGGTGTACTGTAAGGATCTACCTGCCGCGCTCACCCCTGCCGTCCCGGGACTGGTGACGTCACAGGAGCGCCGGAGTCGGGTCAGACGTCACCGTCGCGTACCACGCGGACGCCGATCGGCGCGAAGATGTCAAATATTGGCACACTTCGCAGAGGTGTGTGTCGAGTGCCTATTCCGTATCCTGCTACCGGACAGACTGGTTGTCTGCCATAGCCTTCCCTCCTGTGGTTCCTGCCTTAGCCTTTGAGCAGCCGCTTTTCCTCCGTTACCTGCATAAACCGTCTTCAGCATTGTTCCTGTTACCAGCCAAACAACCATGTCTTCAGCCATTGTTTCTGTTTACCAGCAGCCACACATGTCTTACAACTCGAGCATTGTTTCGTTCCGCTTTCCGTCCAGACAGGCAAACAAACCATTGTCTCTCACCATTGTTCCTGTTTTTATACCAGCCACCACCATGTCTCCAGGCCATTTGTTCTTTTCCTCCTGCCACCAACAAACAAGCCATTGTCTTCAGCCAGATTGTCTGTTCCGGTTAGTCAGCCATACACCAGCCATTGTTTCAGCCAATAGTTTCCTGTCCCATCTACCCAGGCCTTGTATCCCGCTAATTCTCCAGTGATGTCTACTCCCACGAGTTGTTTTTGTTCGGTCCAGCCTACCTGACGAGCCCCTTTCCCTAGCCTATAAAGGTATCATTCGTACAAGGACTCTCGTCCCTGTACCCGGGATTCCAAATGTCGGTATACATGTAGTATTAGGTCTTCTGTATGATTGGTTGGAGCCCTAGTTAGTCTAGTGGAGGGTTCCCTTTTACTAAGTGGTATAAGTTAATGTAGTATAAGGGTCTCTCTGTATGATTGGTGGAGCCCTAGTTAGTCTAGTGTAGGGTTCCTTTTAAGTGGGTATAAAGGTAATGATGTTAAGGGTCTCTCTGTATGATTGGTGGAGCCCTAGTTAGTCTAGTAAGGGTTCCCTTTATATGAGTGGGTAGAAAATTATGTGTATAGGGTCTCTGTATGATTGGTGGAGCCCTAGTTAGTCTAGTGGAGGGTTCCCTTTATAAGTGGGTATACAGTAATGTAGTTATAGGGTCTCTCTGTATGATTGGTGGAGCCCTAGTTATCTAGTGGAGGGTTCCCTTATAAGTGGTATAAAGGATATGTGGATAAGGGTCTCTCTGTATGATTGGTGGAGCCCTAGTTAGTCTAGTAGGGAGGTGTTCCCTTTATAAGTGGGTATAAAGTAATGTAGGTATAACGGGTCTCTGTATGATTGGTGGGAGCCCTAGTTAGTCTAGTGGAGGGTTCCCTTTATAAGGTGCGGTATAAGCGTAATGTGGTATAAGGGTCTCTCTGTATGATTGGTGGAGCCCTGTTGTCTAGTGGAGGGTTCCCTTTATAAGTGGGTATAAAGGTAATGGTATAAGGGTCTCTCTGTATGATTGGTGGAGCCCTAGTTAGTCTAGTGGAGGGTTCCCTTATAAGTGGGTATAAAGGTAATGTGTGTAATTGTCTCTGTATGATGGTGGAGCCCCTAGTTAGTCTAGTGAAGGGTTCCTTATAAGTGGGTATAAAGTAATGTGAGTATAAGGGTCTCTCTGTATGATTGGTGGGAGCCCTAGTTAGTCTAGTGGAGGGTTCCCTTTATAAGTGGGTATAAACGTAATGTGGTATAGGGTCTCTCTGTATGATTGGTGGAGCCCAGTTAGTCTAGTGGAGGGTTCCCTTTATAAGTGGGTATAAAAGTAATGTAGTATAAGGGTCTCCTGTATGATTGGTGGAGCCCTAGTTTAGTCTAGTGGAGTTCCCTTTATAAGTGGGTATAAAGGTAATGTAGTATAAGGTCTCTCTGTATGATTGTGAGCCCTAGTTAGTCTAGTGGAGGGTTCCCTTTATAAGTGGGTATAAAGGTAATGTGGTATAAGGTCTCTCTGTATGATTGGTGGCCCTAGTTAGTCTAGTGGAGGGTTCCCTTTATAAGTGGGTATAAAGTAATGTGGTATAAGGGTCTCTCTGTATGATTGGTGGAGCCACTGATTAGTCTAGTGGAGGGTTCCCTTTATAAGTGGGTGATAAAGTAATGTGGTATAAGGGTCTCTCTGTATGATTGGGTGGAGCCCTAGTTAGTTAGTGGAGGGTTCCCTTTATAAGTGGGTATAAAGGTAATGGATGAGTAAGAGGGTCTCTCTGATGATTGGTGGAGCCCTAGTTAGTCTAGTGGGGTTCCCTTATAAGTGGGTTATTAAAGGTAATGTGGTATAAGGGTCTCTCTGTATGATTGGTGGAGCCCTAGTTAGTCTAGTGGAGGGTTCCCTTTATAAGTGGGTATAAAGGTAATGTAGGTATAAGGGTCTCTCTGTATGATTGGTGGAGCCCTAGTTAGTCTAGTGGAGGGTTCCTTTATAAGTGGGTATAAAGGTAATGTGGTATAAGGGTCTCTCGTATGATTGGTGGAGCCCTAGTTAGTCTAGTTGGAGGGTTCCCTTTATAAGTGGGTATAAAGTAATGTGTATAAGGGTCTCTCTGTATGATTGGTGGAGCCCTAGTTAGTCTAGTGGAGGGTTCCCTTTATAAGTGGTATAAAGGTAAGTGGAAGGTCTCTCTGTATGATTGGTGGAGCCCTATTATCTAGTGGAGGGTTCCCTTTATAAGTGGGTATAAAAGGTAATGTAGTAAGGGTCTCTCTGTATGATTGGTGGAGCCCTAGTTAGTCTAGTGGAGGGTTCCCTTTATAAGTGGGTATAAAGTAATGTAGTGTATAAGGGTCTCTCTGTATGATTGGTGGAGCCCTAGTTAGTCTAGTGGAGGGTTCCCTTTATAAGTGGGGTATAAAGGTAATGTAGGTATAAGGGTCTCTCTGTATGATTGGTGGAGCCCAGTTAGTCTAGTGGAGGGTTCCTTATAAGTGGGTATTAAAGGTAATGTAGTATAAGGGTCTCTCTGTATGATTGGTGGAGCCCTAGTTAGTCTAAGTGGAGGGTTCCCTTTATAAGTGGGTAAAAGGTAATGTAGTATAAGGGTCTCTCTGTATGATTGGGGTGGAGCCCTGTTAGTCTAGTAGGGTTCCCTTTATAAGTGGGTATAAAGGTAATGTGGTATAAGGGTCTCTCTGTTATGTGTGGAGCCCTAGTTAGTCTAGTGGAGGTTCCCTTTATAAGTGGGTATAAAGGTAATGTAGTATAAGGGTCTCTCTGTATGATTGGTGGAGCCCTAGTTAGTCTAGTGGAGGGTCCCTTTATAAGTGGGTATAAAGGTAAGATGTATAAGGTCGTCTCTGTATGATTGGTGGAGCCCTAGTTAGTCTAAGTGGAGGGTTCCTTTATAAGTGGGTATAAAGGTAATGTGTAAAGGTCTCTCTGTATGATTGGGAGCCCTAGTTAGTCATTAGAGTGTTCCCTTTATAAGTGGGTATAAGGTATGTAGTATAAGGGTCTTCTTGTATGATTGGTGGAGCCCTAGTTTAGTGGTGGTTCCCTTTATAAGTGGGTATAAAGGTAATGTGTATAAGGGTCTCTTGTATGATTGTGGAGCCCTAGTTAGTCTAGTGGAGGTCCCTTTATAAGTGGGGGTATAAGGTAATGTGAGTAAAGGGTCTCTTTATATGATTGGGGAGCCTAGTTAGTCTAGTGGGAGGTTCCCTTTATAATGTGGGTTAAAGGTAATGTAGGTAATAGAGGGTCTCTCTGTATGATTGGTGGGCCCTAGTTAGTCTAGTGGAGGGTTCCCTTTATAAGTGGTTATAAAGGTATCTGTATAGGGTCTCTCGTATGATTGGTGGAGCCCTAGTTAGTCTAGTGGAGGTTCCTTATAAGTGGGTATAAAGGTAATGTGTATAAGGGTCTCTCTGTATGATTGGTGGAGCCCTAGTTAGTCTAGTGAGGGTTCCCTTTATAAGTGGTTAAAAGGTAATGTAGTTAAGGGTCTCTCTGTATGATGGTGGAGCCCTAGTTAGTCTAGTGGAGGGTTCCCTTTTAAGTGGGTATAAAGGTAATGTGTATAAGGGTCTCTCTCTGTATGATTGGTGGAGCCCTAGTTAGTCTAGTGGAGGGTTCCCTTTATAAGTGGGTATAAAGGTAATGTAGTTAAGGGTCTTCTGTATGATTGTGGAGCCCTAGTTAGTTCTAGTGGAGGGTCCCTTTATAAGTGGGTATAAAGGTAATGTAGTTAAGGGTCTCTCGGATGATTGGTGGGAGCCCTAGTTAGTCTAGTGGAGGGTTCCCTTTATAAGTGGGTATAAAGGTAATGTGGTATAAGGGTCTCTCTGTATGATTGGTGGAGCCCTAGTTAGTCTAGTGGAGGGTTCCCTTTATAAGTGGGTATAAAGGTAATGTAGTATAAGGGTCTCTCTGTATGATTGGTGGAGCCCTAGTTAGTCTAGTGGAGGGTTCCCTTTATAAGTGGGTATAAAGGTAATGTGGTATAAGGGTCTCTCTGTATGATTGGTGGAGCCCTAGTTAGTCTAGTGGAGGGTTCCCTTTATAAGTGGGTATAAAGGTAATGTAGGGTAAGGGTCTTGCCTATAGTACAAGTGTGGCCAGTCAATGTAATACAATCTATAGGACAATAAGGATGAAACACAAGGTGGAGGGATTCGGGAAGCTGTATATAACTCTATAATGACGTTAGCATTGAAGGGATCCCTTTAAATTCCATGATGACTTCCCGCATGGCTGAAACAAGAGACGATCTTCGTTGTTTGCTACTTTCACAGAAGGAAACGTCACACAATGGAAACTGTTTTAATTACTTAATCAGTTACCCATAATTAACATTTCACAAAGCCTGTGCTTCACACCTTACCCTACAAATTACCCTTAACCTTTCCCTTTAACCGTTGGAACACAATGGAATAAAAGAAACCCTGCGTAACACTGGGAACAGACGCTTGTAAAGGGGATTTTATTGGCCCTGTCCTTCTCTATAGGCGTTTATTAAACACAGATGTGGAACCCTTTGTCTTGGCGCATAGCTTCCATATTGATTCCCTATACAACCTCTGTCCAGAACAGTTACCAAGGGCAGTAATGACCCTGAAAGGTCATTGCCAGTTTCAGGGCTGTTTGTGTCTGCTCTGGGTTCAGTTACATTTCCCATAATGTTGCCCAGAATGGCTTTACTAGGCTCGACTTTCCAAATCGCACACCCACCACTCAGGGTCTTGTCAACATCTCCATTCACACAAAGTCCCTATCAGTACCTGATTGGCTGAGGATGATTAGAGCGCAGGTGACCAGACATTAAAGATCAGGGTGCGGGAAACTTTCCATTTAAAGGAACATGCCGTCATATTATAATTCCCCACATAGCCTTCGCCTTCTGCATCCATAAGGTGAACAAAGCTGCATTTATATGTTATTACCCTGTAAAGGAGTTTTTATGTCCTCCATGTGCTGGGTGGGTTTCCTCCAAATCATAAAGAACTATTGAGAAGGTGCATGTGAGATAAAGTGATTAGATTGTAAGCTCTATGGGGCAGGGTAGGTGTGAATGTATGTCAATATATGTAATTGAAAAGCACCACGGAAGATGTAGACACTATATAAAATTCATAATAATAATAATAAAACTATAATAATAATAATAATAATAATTATAATAATAATAGTAAAACAATAGTAATAATAAAATAATAATAACAAATAATAATAATAACAAATGATTAATAAAAAATAATAACAATAATAATAAATAATAACAATAATAATAACAATAATAATAACAATAATAATAACAATAATAAACAATAATAATAATAATTAACAATAATAATAATAATTAACAATAATAATAAATAATAATAATAATAACAATAATAATAAATAATATTAATAATTAACAATAATAATAAAAATAATAATAAATATAATAATAAAATAATAATAATAATAACATAATAATAATGACAATAAATCATAATAATAAAATAATAAATAATATTAATAATAATAAAAAATGAACGTACAAGAACATGACGGGAACGTAGGGGGACGGAAGAGCGTGCCACCTGACAGCGAAACCATCACAGGAAGCGCTATCAGGGAGTTCACGAGGACCAGGGACGACGCTACAGAAACACAGAGGGAGGAGATGTATGGTCCGCCTTATCTCCATCACACCATAGTTATGTATTTTTCAAGTGTTCTCCGCTTCTTCTCTACATCACATCCCTCTAGTATAAGATATGTCATTACCATATGTATTAGATGGTTCCCCTTATCCCATCACACCATATGTATAGATGTATGTCCGCCTTATCTCCTCATCACAACCATATGTATTAGATGTTGTCCGCCTTATCTCCATCACACCAATGTATTAGATGTATGTCCGCCTTATCTCCATCACACCATTGAGTATATTTGTCCGCCTTATCTCCATCACACACCATATGTATTAGATGTATGTCCGCCTTTCTTCTCCCATCCACCATATGTATTAGATGTATGTCCACCTTATCTCCATCACACCATATGTATTAGATGTATGTCCGCCTTATCTCCATCACACCATATGTATTAGATGTATGTCCGCCTTATCTCCATCACACCATATGTATTAGATGTATGTCCGCCTTATCTCCATCACACCATATGTATTAGATGTATGTCCGCCTTATCTCCATCACACCATATGTATTAGATGTATGTCCGCCTTATCTCCATCACACCATAGTATTAGATGTATGTCCCCTTATCTCCATCACCACCATATGTATTAGATGTATTCCGCCTTATCTCCATCACCCACCATATGTTAGTAGATGTATGTTCCGCCTTATCTCCATCACCATATGTATTAGATGTATGTCCCCTTATCTCCATCCACACCATATGTATTAATGTAATGTCCGCCTTATCTCCATCACCCATATGTATAGATGTATGTCCACCTTATCTCCATCACACCCATATGTATTAGATGTATGTCCCCTTAACTCCATCACCCCATATGTATTAGATGTAGTCCGCCTTACTCCATCACACCATATGTATTAGATGTATGTCCGCCTTATCTCCATCACACCATATGTATTGATGTATGTCCGCCTTAATCTCCATCACACCAATGTATTGATGTATGTCCCCCTATCTCCATCACACCATATGTATTAGATGTAATGTCCCCTTAGTCTCCATCACCCCATATGTATAGAGGTATGTCCGCCTTATCTCCATCACACCATATGTATTAGATGTATGTCCGCCTAACTCCATCCACACCATATGTATTAGATGTATTCCGCCTTATCTCATCACACCACATATTAATTAATGTATGTCCACCTTATCTCCATCACACCACCATGTATTGATGTATGTCCACCTTCTCTACATCACACCACACCATATGTATTAGATGTATGTCCGCCTTATCTCCATCACCACTATGTATTAGATGTTATGTCCACCTTATCTCCACACACCCCATATGTATTAGATGTATGTCCCCCCTTATCTCCATCACCTGTCTGTTCTCATAGTATGGGACCTTTCCTGTCTGTTCTCAATGTATGGGACCTTTACTGTCTTTTCTCATAGAATGGGACCTTTACTGTCTGTTTCTCACTGTATGGGAGCTGAGGAAGGGGAAGTCATATCCCCCGAAACGTTGTTACGTTGCTTTTTGCTCAATAAAACACTGAAAATGAGTTTGTGCTCCTCCAACTTATTTGCATTGCCGTCTTTTCTCACTGTATGGAACCTTTACCGTCTGCTCTCACTGTATGAACCTTTACTGTCTGTTCTCACTGTATGGGACCTTTACTGTTTGTTCTCACTGTATGGGACCTTTACTGTCTGTTCTCACTGTATGGGACCTTTACTATCTGTTCTCACTGTATGGGACCTTTACTATCTGTTCTCACTGTATGGAACCTTTACTATCTGTTCTTACTGTATGGGACGTTTACTGTCTGTTCTCACTGTATGGGACCATTACTGTCATTCTCACTGTAGGGACCTTTACTATCTTTTCTCACTGTATGGGACCTTTACTGTCTTTTCTCATGTATGGGACCTTTACTGTCTGTTCTCACTGTATGGGACCTTTACTGTCTGTTCTCACTGTATGGGACCTTTACTGTCTGTTCTCATAGTATGGGACCTTTACTGTCTGTTCTCAATGTATGGGACCTTTACTGTCTGTTCTCACAGTATGAGAGCTGAGGAAGGGGAAGTCATATTCCCCGAAACGTTGTATGTTGCTTTTTGCTCAATAAAACACTGAAAATGAAGTAGTGTGCTCCTCCAACTTATTTGCATTGCCGTCTTACTGTATGGGACCTTTACTGTCTGTTCTCACTGTATGGAACCTTTACCGTCTGTTCTCACTGTATGGAACCTTTACTGTCTGTTCTCACTGTATGGGACCTTTACTGTTTGTTCTCACTGTATGGGACCTTTACTATCTGTTTCTCACTGTATGGGACCTTTACTGTCTTTTCTCACTGTGGGACCTTTACTGTCTGCCTCATAGTATGGGACCTTTACTGTCTGTTCTCACTGTATGACCTTTACTGTCTGTTCTCACTGTATGGAACCTTTACTGTCTGTTGTCACTGTATGGGACTTTACCGTCTGTTCTCACTGTATGGGACCTTTACTGTCTGTTCTCATGTATGGGACCTTTACTGTCTGTTCTCACTGTATGGGACCTTTACTGTCTGTTCTCACTGTATGGGACCTTTAATAGCTGTTCTCACTGTACGGGACCTTTAATATCTGTTTCTCACTGTATGGGACCTTTACTATCTGTTCTCACGGTATGGGACCTTTACTGTATGTTCTTACTGTATGGACGTTTTATATTATATATACCAGTACATGAGGTTGCAGGTTTGTTTTCCCAGAATTTATCATTGTTTTGTGTCAGAGGGAGGAATAATCTCTCAGCTGTACCATGATTGGTTGTCAGCATCGTAGAAGAAAGGCTCCAGCTTCCTGTGAATTATGCTGCGTACACTTAGCTGGTGTGCACAGCTAAGGTGGATTAATTTCTAATGTTGTCTGGCAACTTTAGTTCCCCTTAAACAAAGGGCACAATACATGCTGCCCATCTGAGCATTCTTTAATATTATTGCATATGTTACATAAGGAAAAAGATACTGATTACATTCATAAAGCTGAGTTTCTACAGGTGGAAAAAGAGGGGGGAGCCATCCACGAAGTGGATCGGGTGGTCAATGTGGGAAAACTGTGGCCATCGCCCCAGACGTTAAGAAGCAGAGGAGAGGGAGGCGGGCAGGCATTGCGTCCGTGGCGCAACACCGCAAGGACCCCCCTTCCATCAATTCTGCTGGCAAATGTCAGATCTATCACAAACAAATGAGATTAGATTGAACATCACAGGACCCTTTAGTTTCTGCAATGTGTTATCTTCACTGAATCTTGGCTCACCGCTGACACAGAAGATTCTATTTTGGAACTAGAGAACTGAAATTTTTTCAGGGCTGATAGACAATATGAAAGCTGTGGCAAGAGTAGGGGTGGTATTATAGTGTTTATCAATTCCCTGTGTACTGACTCCCACTTTACTAAGTTTCTCATTGTTCAGTCGATATTGAATATCTTGCAGTGAAATCACCACGTTATTTGCCTAGAAGTTCACCTTGTGTCAACTTTATTACAGTGTATATTCCTCCGATGCAAACTCTGGTTCGCTTTAAGATTACTCAGTGATTATATTGACAGATTCAGGTTAAGCATCCGGAAGGCATGGTTATAGTAGCAGGCACTTTAATCAATCCAGGTTAAGGACTGCACCTGCTTTTACCAGCACGTCACCATACCTACCCGATCACAGAACACCCTTGATCATGTATACACTAGAATTAAGGGGGCATATCACGCCACGGCTAAACCACATCTAGGTGGTCTGACCACTTGACCTTGCTGTTGAGCCCGAGGTATTGCCCCAAAGCAAGAATAGAACCTCAGGTAAAAAAGTGAAAATGTGGCTACCAAATGCCATTGATACTTAATTGAAATTCCAACAAACTGACTGGCGGTACTTTATTAGTGATCAGTTGAGTCCATCGTGGAGGGGTATAAATCATCTTACAACACTTGTAATAGATTACATAGTAAAATGCATAATGATGTTACATTTTATAAAAAATAAAGTTTTTGCAAATCAAAAAAAGTGGCTAAATAGAGAAGTAAAAAACGTTATTAAAAGCGAGGAATGCTGCCTTTAAATCCGAGGATGCAAGTGCATACCGAATAGCAAGAGAGGCTACAAAGGGTTAAAGAAAGCTAAATATGATTTAAACAGGAGGTCGGGGAAAGGTTTCAAATTCAGACTCTAAAAATTGGTGAAAGGACTAAAAATGTTAACTAATCAGGAAAGCAGTGGTGTTAAAATTGGGCCCACTGTCCTTTGTTTTGTGATCATCTAATGCCTATTACTCAAGGTTTGAAAAAAATACCGTGCGCCATTATGGGAGCCTGCACGGGTTGAACCACCTGATATTACGGTAACTGAGAAGAGGTACTGGCCTGTTTCAGTAAGGTTGAGGTAGGAAAAGCCGCAGGGCCGACAAATACCAGGAAGGTATTGCGGCTCTGCGCTTCTGAACTGGCCTTTATCTTTGTGTGATATTTCAATAGATCCTTATCATTAGTGAGGTGCCAGTAATATTTAAAACCTCGTGTATAACTCCACTGCCAAAGAGTAATAGGGCTCTTGAAGTAATGATTTTAGACCCATAGCCATCACTTCTTTAGTATCTAAGTGTTTCGAACGCATAATTCTTAATTTTTAAAAGATGTATTCCTTTAATCTTATCAGTACCATTTGCATATAGGTCGAATAGATCAACATCTGATGCACTTAATTCATTAAGTTTCACTGTTTTATCTCATTTGGATAAATGTATTCATATGTAAGAATTTTGTTTTTGGATTTTAGCTCAGCATTTAACACGTTTTACCGGATATTTTAATTAGTAAGTTATTGGAACTAGGTTACCTACAAGTTTGTGTATGGATCTTAAATTTTTTAGTAGACAGGCCCCAATTTGTAAAATTTAATGACTCTCTGTCTGATGTAAAATTTTAAATGTAGGAGCAGTGGCGTATCTACGTTAAAACATTCGGGCACGTGCCCCGGATGTTTTGCAAGTGCCCCGAATGTTTTACTGATTGTGCCCCTAGTTCCGGACTCCCGGCGGACTCCGCCGGCGCGATGACGTCACGCGCGCGACGGCACAGAACATTACAGACGGCCTCGTGGCTCCCGGCCTTCCCCGGCCCTACTCTGACTGTCTGGTGTCTCACTGTCTCTATAGATTAGATTAGATAGATAGAGTTAAATAGATAGCAGAGTTAGATAGATAGATAGATAGATAGAGTTGATAGATAGATGAGGTTAGATAGATAGATAGATAGCAGGTTAGATAGATAGATAGCAAGAGTTAGTAGATAGATAGCAGTTAGATAGATAGATTATTGTGAGAGTAGATGTAGATGCGTAGTATAGATGATTAGATGATAGATAGTAGATAATAGTGATAGATGATGATAGTAGATAGATAGATAATTGATAGATAGTATAGATAGATAGATAGATAGATAGCAGAGTTAGATAGATAGATAGCAGAGTTTAGATATAGATAGATTCAGTTGATAGATAGATAGATAGATAGATAGCAGATTGATAGATAGCAGAGTTAGATAGATAGCAGAGTTAGATATATAGCGATTAGATAGATAGCAGAGTAGATAGATGCAGAGTTATATAGATAGCAGAGATAAGATAGATAGCAGAGTTTAGATAGATAGATAGAAGCAAGTTTAGATAGTAGATAATAGCAGAGTTAGATAGATAATGATAGCAAGTGATGATAGATAGCAGAGTTAATATAATGAATAGAATAGATAGATACAGAGTTAGATAATGATAGATAGATTAGTATAGATAGATAGATAGATAGATGTTAGATAGATATGGAGAGATAGATAGATAGATAAGAGATATAGTAGATAGATAGATAGCAGAGATAGATAGATAGATAGATAGCAGGATAGATAGCAGAGATAGATGATAGATAGATAGATAGCAGAGTTAGATTGATAATAGATAGATAGATAGATAGATAGATAGATAGATAGATAGAATAGCAGAGATAGATAGATAGATAGATAGCAGAGATAGATAGATAGTAGATAGCAAGAGAGAGAGGGATAGATAGATAGATAGATAGATAGATAGATAGATAGATGATATAGATGGCAGAGTATATAGATAGATAGCAGAGATAGAGAGGACAGATAGATAGATAGATAGATAGATAGATAGATAGATAGATAGATAGATAGATAGATAGATAGATAGCAGAGTTGAATAGATAGATAGCAGAGTTAGATAGATAGATAGATAGATAGCAGAGTTAGATAGATAGATAGCAGAGAGAGAGGGACAGATAGATAGATAGATAGATAGCAGAGTTAGATAGATAGATAGCAGTGATAGATAGATAGCAGTTATAGATAGATAGATAGCAGAGTTAGATAGATAGATAGCAGAGAGAGAGGGACAGATAGATAGATGATAGATAGCAGAGTTAGATAGATAGATAGCAGTGATAGATAGAAGCAGAGTTAGATAGATAGATATACAGAGAGAGAGAGGGACAGATAGATAGGGCAGAGGTCCATGTAAAAGGTACAAGAAGGTCTCCCTGGCCAAAGGTATGGCCAAGCGTCTGACTACAACTGAACACAGCAAGTTTAAAATTACCAGATTGCTACCAGTATATAATGATATTGCCAGTTTACTGTGCCTTTGTGTCATTAATTTGTGTCTCTCTATCCAAATCTCTATCTCTGTCTGTCTATTTCACTGTCTTTCTGTCTGTTTATCACTATCGGGCTGTGTGTCTATGTTTGTGGTTATCTATCTGTCTGTCTGTGCTTTTTGGCCATCTCTTAAGTACTTAGTGGGTGTGACCTAATTGGGGCGGAGAAAGGGGCGTGGCCTAAAAAATTTGCGCCGAGTGCCCAAGAGTGCCCCTGATCTTCTTAGACCCTAGATACGCCCCTGTGTAGGAGTCCCCCAAGGATGTGTTCTTAGTCCTCTGCTATATGCAATCTATAATTGTTGCAAACTCAGGGGATTTAATCATTATACAACATTAGTAGGTTTAATTACAGATAATGATGATAGGGATTATCTAGCAGACATAGTCAAGCTCGAACAGTGGTGCAAAGACAACAATCTGGTTATTAATAGTGCCAAAACTAAGGAAATGATTGTAGATTTCAGGCTGCATACGCGGAAGAAGGGTCATGATCCTATAAAAGTAAATGGGAATCAAATAGACCTAGTGGAGAGTTTTAAATTTTTAGGTACATTTATAAGTTCTGATCTGACATGGAAGCAGCATGTCCTAGTGTGATTAAAAAAGCACAATCCATTACATTTTGTCAGAATGTTAAAAGGGAACAGCTTTCTGTCAATATTTAGTCAACTTTTTATGAGTACAGTGGAGAGCATACTCTGTAACAATTTCCTAGCCTGGTATGGAACTCCAACAAGAGGGGAAAAAATGCAATACAGGAGTAGTTAATCAAGCACAGCTAATTTTGGGTATCAAGTTACCAGCTATTAATGATCTGCATAGGACTCAATGTTTAAAAAGGATAAAGAATATTCAATGGATCTTTCTCATCCAAATTCCAATTTGTTTGTCATGCTTCCATCAGGGAGACGTTATCGAAATATCTTATGTAGAACTGAACGTTTCAGGATGAGCTTTTATCCTTCGGCTATTAATTTGTCAAATGCTGCTTCTTGATTTTATCATTTTATAATCCACCCCTTCCATGGATTCCTATGGGGCCAAACAGTAAATAATAATCTTATAATCGGCGCGCTACTACGTAGTAGCGCGCCGATTATAACTTTCCGGAACTGCCTTACCCTCTTCTCTCCCCCTGCCTCACTTCCCCACCTCTGTTTCCTTTTCCATTTAGGTTAGTGGTGTCGCATTCTGTTTCAACGGACTTCCGCGGCTTCGGCACCACCGTGTATGGCGCGGCTCCACCTTTTCCTTTTACATGTAAAGGAAGAGGTGGAGACGCGCCATACACAGTGGTGCGACCGCGTAAGTCCGTGAAACAGAATGCGAACACCTAAACCTAAATGGAAAAGGAAACAGAGGTGGGGAAGTGAGGCAGAGGGAGGAAAGGTAAGGCATGTGAAGCCTAAATGGAAAAGTAATGGAGCTGGGGAAGTGAGCAGGGGGAGAGAAGAGGGTAAGGCAGTGGAGCCTAATGGAAAAGTAATGGAGCTGGGGGAAGTGAGACAGGGGAGAGGAGAGGACAAGGCAAGGCAAGGGCCTGGATGGTTTCAAATGAGGGGGTGGATTATACTAAATAATGCCCCCCTCAGTAAATATTCGGGTATTAGAAGTCACCTTGGAGTTCGCGCCCTGTATAAAAGGCACTCGGCCGCGGCCTCGTGCTTTTATATGGTCACGGAACCTCGGTGACTTCTAATATCCTTATAATTTACAGTAGGGGGTGCATTATCCACTATATAATCTTGTCTGTACCATCTATGTATTTAATAATTTATTAATTTCACTGACGTCATTGTTTTAATGTGCTCAGCGACAATAAATGATTCTAATCTAATCAATGAAGCACCTATATTTTATAAATGTCAGCATTATTCCACAAGCTCCTTCTAAGGGCATTCCAGTCTGTTTGCAGGCTAACAGATGTGTTTTTCTATGCATTTGTCCGCGTGTGTGCGGGTTTGCGTCCGTTGGTGCAGTTTTTGGAAAATCAACAGTATATACTGGAGAAAACGCAGAAAAAATAAGTTTGTGCTTTTTTTTTACGTTCCCATAGGCTATTATTAAAGTGCGATTCTGACACACAGGGCCCTATTTATAAAAGATCGGTATCGTTATCGTAAAATACCGATCGTTATCATAAAATACCGATCGTTATCGTAAAATAATGACCGGGTTTTTACCGATAACGACCGTTATTTACCGATAACGACCGTTATTACCGATATCGTTAATACCGGTCGTTATCGTAAATACCGGTCGTTATTTACCGATAACGACCGTTATTTACCGATATCGTTAAATACCGGTCGTTATCGGTAAATAACGACCGGTATCGGTAAATAACGTCGTTATCGGTAAAACCCAGTCGTTATTTTACTATACGATGGGTATTTTACGATAACGATACCGATCTTTTATAATAGGGCCCACAGTCACACCGACCAAAGTCACGCACACATGCAGATAAAAATGGAACACATAGATTTGGATCATAAATAATACAGTGGGGAACTGGCTCGCGCATTTCCATTATATTTTAATTACATTGCGATTCGCGAAACTCACGCAAAACAGAACTAGTTATACACATTTAGTATAATTAGTATTTGAGGTGAATAAGACACACGTCCATCCAGTTCAACCCATCTAGCAATAACCTCATTTCCTGCCTAACGTTTGATCCAGAGGAAGGCAAAAAAAACCCACCAAATTTTATAAAGGGGGAAAAAATTCCTTCTTTCAATCGAAAATTTCCCTGGTCAACTCTACTTTATGTATCAATACCAGTAACTTGTAACATTCCTTGTTTGCAGAAACTCATCCAGCTTTTTTTTTAAATGAACCCTGACCTGCATAACAACGTCACTGGAAGACAGTTCCATAGCTTTACCGTTCCCACAGTGAAAAACCCTTTCCGAACTTGAAGCCTAAACTTTTTTTCAAGTCTTAAGGGATGTCGTTGTGCCTCTGACATGTTCTATTGGTGAACAATGCCCCAGATATTTATTGTATGGCCCGTTAATGTATTTATACACAGTCATCATTCCCCACGCAATCACCTTTTCTCCAGCGTACATAATGTAACTTTTCCAGTCCTCTCTTCATATTCAAGGCTCCCCAATCCCCTTATTATTTAGTTGCCCTCTCTGAACCCTTTCAATTTCAAAGATGTCCTTTTGCACAGGATTCCAAATGGCACTGCATATTCCAATGAGGCCTTCCCAATGCTTTGTAAGAGGGGGGAATAATATTTCCTCCCTTGACTCATACCTCTCTTTATACAAGACAATACCATGCTGGCTCTGTCTGTTGCCACCTGGCACTGCTTGCTTCCTTTAAGTTGTTTATCCACCAAAACCCAAGATCCCTTTCCAACAGGGATTCACTTACCACAGAGCCATTTATAGTATAACAGCACCACAAGGATTTTAAGTCCAAACGCCTCATCTTACAGTTATCAATATTAAATCTCATCTGCCACTTAGCAATCCAATGTGACAATCTATCGATCCCCCTGCAACGATTGCCATCCTCTGGAGTTTTTAATGGTCGACAAAGTTTTGTGTCATCAGCAAACACAGAACCTTGCTAACAATACCCACTTCCAAATCATTAATAATATATTAAATAGAAGCGGCACCAACACAGAACCCTGTGGCACCCCACTTTAGCCTATATGATGTACTCCCCAATAACAACTACTCTCCTATTCATTAACCAATTTTTTTATCCATGTACAAATGTGACTCCTCAGACCAACAGACCTTAGGTTATACATTAGTTGCCTATGGGGGACTGTATCAAAGCCTTTGCATGTAGTAAACTACATCTACTGCTATGCCAGAGTAAATTTTCTACTTACTTCCTCATAAAGCCAGTGTACCTTCTCATTGACAATGAACAGGAAGAATTGAACTTCCCACCTTCGAGAGGTAGTAGGAAAAACAACATAAACATTTTTTTGGGCATCTCATTAGAAAACACCCAGGTACTTCATAATGACTTAAGTTTCCCACTAATGTCTTTCTGCAATATTTGTACATACAAGTCCCAATTGTAATCCATGTCACCCTACTTGTGCACAAATTAGTATGAACAATCTGTAAAGTGTTGTACCTACCTCTTTTTTGTCTGTATCCAGTAATGTTGGCAATAGCAATGTAGATGTAAATCTTTGGTTTGTTTGCCTATTCGGGTCTGTTACTAGGAGATAACTACAACAAAAACAAAATTAAATCTGTTAAAATTAAAGAAATCTGTTAGTCATTCTATTCTTTATGACTGTAATTAATCATTATAGACTAACTTCATGCTTAGTTTAACTCTGGGCAGTTTGTGCTACACGCTTCGGCAGTCCTGCTAGTCTACGTGTGAGAAAAAAAGACTCATAACCTAATTAAGCTGGCCATACCTCACCTCGACTTACACAGATTAGAACATTCCATCTGAGATAAATGTTGATTCGATTGTAATGTCGAATGGTGCAGCATTCCCGTGACGTTTCCTGGCCAGATCATGTTTGAATACCGAAATATGGGGCCAAGCTGGTGTTGGAACATCACTAGAATGTCAGGAGGAAAATTTTAGGGCTAGCCAGCATTAAGCTGGGAAACACAAAAGCTGGGTACACCATTTCAGTTTAAACCGTCGATCGGCCCAAAATATGGATGGTTCCTTTGTGGCCGATGTCAGACTATTCTCTATGGAGCAGACTCTTGGTAATGGTTAACTGTCAACTGCTGCTACTTTTCTGCAACTGACAGTCCTTCATCCTGGCTGATGGGTTGCAAGTGTTGAACGGCCGTTTGGGAAGAAGATCCCAATGTGTTTACCCAGCCTAATGCAATCTGTTGCAGACATCATATTCCATTGAATTCAATTACATATTGAGAACCTAATCTCCCTTTACTCTTTATTTTTTAAATATACAATTTGTTGAAACATAACAGATCCTTTTTTAAGGGGCATCTACACTAAAAAAAAAGTCATTTTAAATTGCCCATTACTGGAAACTATAATTCTTCCCTACCACCACTGTTCCTTTTTTCTGTTAATCTGCCCCTATTCTTTACATATCCAAACATTTACATTTCAGCTGTCAAACAAGTTCATTGCCTCATAAATTAGTCTCCATCTGTGAGTAGTTTTCTGTAGCTGGAATGGTGACTGTGTTGGAATGCTGTATGCTGTTTGTAGCAGTTGTTTTGGGAAAAATCAGGTCAGTAGAATGGGAGTGGTTAAAAGAGGGAAGGGGGATACTGCTCCTGAGCAAAACATGAAGGATTGAAGGCATGCAGCAAGACAACACAAATCAGAGTAAGTGCTACTTACCACTATTCATTTATAGATTAGGATAAGGAAAGTCATTTTTTCTGTATAGTGTCCCTTTAAGTGAAAGCCTCTAAAATGCTCATGACTAAAAATCTAATAGACAGGAATCCTCAAACTATGGCCCCTTTAGATGTGTGAAAACTAACACACTCTTAGAATTACTTGGCTCCATCTGTATGTTGAGGAATCCTGGGATTTGTAGTTTTTGTCTGGACGGCGATAGTTTGGGGATCCCGTGTAATAGAGATTTGTACTCATCATGGCTTTTTTTTATCATTAATGGTTAACAGCAAGATTTCGTTTTGCACAGCTACCCTCTGTGACATAGCTAATATTTTAACATATATTATTAAGACTAAGGGGAGATGTAACACATTTCCCTATCCACAACTGACCTGCACTTGTTCTCGCATAATGTGAATGGCGAAGGGAAATTGCGATCTTTAGCATGGATTGAAAAGCTTTAAAGGATAACTATTGTGTGTATAAAGTTTATTTAATAAAACTTAAAGTGAAAAGTACTTTGGACAAGTACTAGGGTAATTCCTACCTCCCAATATGTTCTGTGAGGAGCGCACCAGCTCAAAGAAAACTGATTCTGCAGTCTTCCTCCTGGCTTCAGCACTATCTTGAATACAGGACTCTCCAGGCTAACCTGGCAAATTAACATGTTAGGGCTGTGTCACACTATACGTGTTTTCGCACGTCGCTTGATAAATGGAACCATGGGAATGCAAAAAGTTCTGCGATTTCCAATGCGTTGCATTGCGATTAGGTTTTGGAAGTGTATGCGATCACCTTTTTAATGGCAATCCATGCGCTTCCATAATCGGAATTGGGAAATCACAAGCGCAATTGCACGCGATTGCGCTAGCTCATCGGTTTGCGTTGCAGTGTGGCCTTGCCCCTAGTGCTGTAGCTTCTCAATGAAATTAAATTGTGAGGTAGGAATATCATCCAACTCCCTGCCCTGCCCCGGGTACTTAACATTTTAAACAGTTAATTATGAGTATCGCTTTAAAATGTTGGTGCAAAAAATGCGCGCAATAATCATTGCAATGCATTTCCAAAATTCAGACGTAAATTGTCGGCCGCGGTCGTTCGTAATCTGGAATACCATGTGGGTAGTTGCAAATACATATGTTAAAGGTACTATTCACTTTTAGCTTAGAAATATGCCCTAGCATCATGACCACATCACTCAAAAATGGTCGGATTGCTATACAGGTTTTTATCCTTTGGTACTGTCCAAGTGTGTTGGTGTATAATTTTTGAAAAGGTTTTGATCAAAGCACAGCAGAATGTGCTCCACAATATTATATACAAAGTAGAATAAGCTGTGCAAGGATTTTTTTTCTATTCAGTATCATGCAGGCAGCAGTGATATAGCAGAAAATTTTCCTTCATACTACCGGTGATTTTCTTTTCCTGGGACTGTAAATGGCAGCGGTCCACTAATTGATACTGCTAATTGGTCTATCAATGACACGAAAAGGTATTCGATTTCAGGGTGAAGGATGCCTAGGTGTCAAATACTCTTGTATATCATGCTCATTTACTTAGCTGATCCTAGTTTAACCTGTGCTCCCACATGTATCCAATTCCAGACTACAGTCCCGAGTGGCATCCTTTTTTTAAACAAATGTATCATGTAGCTGTCTTAAAGCCTCTTGTTGGTAGTCACTTTCGTTTAAAATAACTATTAAAGGGGAACTGTGGTCCAAAAATGACTATAGGTAAATTGATAGGAATTGCTCTACTGGAGATTTTTGCATTATTTTCATTGTTCACAGTTTTGAAGATATTTACATTTTTGTGTGTTATACGGCAGCAGCATCACCAGGTCCTCTCTGCACTTCCTGTTCCTTCTCTGAAACCATCTCATAATCTCCAGTGTCTCTCCTCCCTTTGCAAGCCCCCCTGGTCCCCCCATCATGGACCCTGGTCCCTCCAGTTGCAGGCCCCCCTTGGCCAATTCTCTTACAGACCCATTGGCCCGCCACCTCACGGGTCATCAGCCCTGCCCACTCGCAGGTGCCGTGAGCACTAAGACACCCCTCCAGAAACTCTGTGGAAATAGCCTTTTCAGACAGAGTGAGAAAAGGCTGTTTTCACATAGTGGGAAAGAAGGTTCTAGATTCCCTTACCTTACTCTGTCAGGACCTTACACAGCAGAGAGGAGGAGGGACTTCCTGTCTCCCTCACACACTGAGGGGTCTAAGGCTGTGCTCGCCGGCGACACTGTGCAGGAGAAGCCTTAGGAATGTCACGTCAGCCTCCCACTCATTAATCTTCTGGTCAGTCATTTCTTTATATCTTGGGCTGTGGAGCACGTAGAGAAGTGGTTTTTCTCGTTTAAAGGTAGAAAATGGACCTTTATATTTAAAGAACTACAGTTCCCCTTTTAGTGATGGACAGATCCATTTAAAGGATATGTAATACTGAAAAAATGACTTTGCCTCATCTTATCTATAATTAAATACATGTAAGAAGCAATTACTTGTGTGTGTTGCTGCATGCCTTCAATCAGTACTTGTTTCGCTCAAGTTCAGTATCCCCCCTCACTTTCCAACTCCTCCATTTCCTCAGACCCGATTTTTAAACTGAGCATGCTTGGTATTCATTTATTAGCACTGATAGCAGGTGAAGTGATTCCTAATCTGTCACTCATCCAGTTACGCCCAAGCAGCGCGCTTTTAACTCAATTCCACACAGGGCCGTCTCTAGACTTTTTGGCACCTGCAAAAATTCAAAATGCTGCCCCTCCCCTTTGCTGCCGTACGGGGTGTGGTTGTTATATACTGAGAATAGGCGTGTGCTTGTCCAGAAATGGAGGGCCTTTATCACATGATGGTAATAACGCCCACATTGACTGGTAAATGCTGCCCAACATTGTTTTTGATCTGCAGGGCTGACAACATTGATTTTGATCAATGAATTGCCATTAGAAGGGGGAGGATTGTACGCATTCTGTTGAGCAATGAAAGTCACTCTTCCCCTGCTATTTAAAAGTGACAGTACCCCCCTCCCACAATGTGTTTTTTACAAACATCTTTTGGGCCCATCTTGGCATCTGGGCCCCAGGCACACGAGCCAGAAAAAAAAACTTTTTTTCCTGCCATTAAAACTGCTGCCCCTCCCACAGGGTGCTTTCTGTAATGTGCTTCACCTTACCTCATTAGAGAGGCGGCCCTGCTTCCACAACCTGTCCACAAATGGGCTCCTAATATGTATTGGATAAAATTTAAATTATTTTTCTCTTGAAACCGGCTTAGGCAGAGCCACACTACACTATGCATGCGATTTACCCCCGCAAATCGCACCAAAATGGTGATCGAATGCACTCCATAGCGGATTGCAGTCAAGGCGGACACAAAGGAGATTGGCTACCCATAGCAACCTATTGTGTGTGATTTCAGAATAGTTTCAGAGATATGTGATCTTTTACAAGACAGCTGTGTGTGTGTGTGTGTGTGTATATATTATATAAAACAAGTCACACAATGAACATTTTATTATAATGTAAATGCAGAAAGTAGGCCCACTGTATGTGCATGTGATCACCATTTTTGGTCCGTTTTTGTCAAATTCGCACTTAATACTAGTGCTATGGAAGTGCATAGAAAAGTGTACAGAAGCAGACACGATCAACCTGTGATTTTCATTTTACCATAATCCCCTGCAAAATACAAGCAGATGGCAAAAGTGCACAGAAAGTATTTTTTAACATGTGCTTAAGTGTGGCTTCGCTGAGACTAAGATGTATGAGGAAACCTACAAAAACCAAAACAGCTCAAGGTTGGGAAAAAATGTTGAATATTATGTCGCGTTATTCTTGGCCTAGCACTACTCAAATAGTTATCCATTTAAATACCCACAAAAACCTAGGTGCGAAGGTGGGGGCAAACTTAGCACCATTTAATGAAAGACCGAGTGAATTTTCCTGAACTTCAACAAACTAAGGTCATGCTAACCGGAAAAAAGGTTATTTAAAATGACCATAACTGGAAACTAGAACTTCCAACGCCCCCCTTATCTTTCGTCCCGCTCAACTTCTTCTTTTCGCGTGTCTGAAGTTCTTGCTCTCAAAAACTATTCTTCTGTGAGTAGTTTTACTGTAGCTGGAATGGTGACCAGCGTTTGACAGTTGGAATGCTGTAGCAGGCTGACAGTTGGTTTGTGGGGGAAAAAAAAAAAAGTCAGGTCGGATGGAATGTGGGTGGTTTTAAAATAGGAGGGGGGATACTGCTCCTAAACAAAATGTGTGCTGGATTGAAGGCATGAGGCAACATACGCAACTCAAAGTAAGTGCTACTACATGTATTCAATATAGATTAAGAGAGGCAAAGTCATTTTTACTAGTGTCCCTTAAGAGGTGCACTAAGTGAACATTCATTTTTATGTGCCAACCACAACACAATTTCAGGGATACACATAGGGAAGGGGCAATGAGACATATTAAATTAACTTCTATTCCAGAAAGCAGCAAAATTTATATGAGGCAAAAGCAACTGAATGAACTAAAACACTGTTGGTACATGTAACAAGTTGTTGATAAGACTGTCAATAGAAATAAAGTCTTTTGCAGAAAGGTTGATCACTAAATAATTTTTCAACTTATAAAAAATATTTCATAATGTGATACAGAGAATGTTATATGTTCCCTTGTCAGCATAGGAGAACTTTGCCATGCAGTAGTTTGAGGCACAGAGTGATAAAAAACAAATACAACCATAACATACAGCCTTCCCAAATACTCAAACTTACATACAAGTGAGATCTAGCTAGACCTTATTTCGGTCTATACTCCACCTACCTTGTGCTGGAAAATATCTTTGTAGTACAGAGAATTCTCACTTTTGGGTCATTATAACAGGTAGTTTACCAGGTTTAAACCTGTGAGATGATGTGATATATTGTAATAAGCAAAACCTGTACATTTTTCAAATTTTCAATGTAACATTTACATATTTAAATGATCTTTTCTTATTGTGGTGACATTCATATTAACATTAGGCGCAAAATTTTCTTTAAATATTTCTTTTAAGCACTGTTCTTATAATTTTATGATATATGGCCCGTGTACCGCACCATACGAGGTCATTAAATACGTGACCATGTGGTATTTTATGTTCAGGAGTGTATTTATACCACGTTAATACCACAACTGCATTGTAAAACAGAAACTTTACAGTCGAGGAAAACAGTCCTGAGCATTTCCCTATGCTGAGTATAGGTAGAACCTTGAGACTGTGTGTATCTGATCTTTGAAATTGACAGCAGATCTTCCGTTCCTATCTTAACTTTTTTTCAAAATTTTGTCCTGTGGTACCCAGCTTTTTAATACCAGAGTTTTAAACATATCATCTCCCTCTAACTTCCATCCAATAGAACCCACAAGATTGAACTATTAAAAATTTCTATAAAGGAAAATTGAAACCTCCACCAATCTCCACCCTCCCCCATGACTCACAGATGTCACCGAGGGAGTCTGTTAGATAGGTATCATTATTGAGTAGCCTGAGGTCCTATAAAGAACCCAGAATAGAGCCTCCTTCCTATTAATATTGGGGGAAAAAAGAAGAACAATGGCACTTCTCTAAGAATGCTGGGTATTTCAGATACATGCAAAGTCATTTTACATAAACAGACATCACATTTTTTGTTTTAATCATAAACTGACATCACTGCTGTCTAGCAACAAACTGGATTGTCTCTCCTGAAGAAAGTCTTTTTTCTTTTTTCTATGGAGAAGGAAAAATAGGGCTAGGCCACACTATTTTTATTGTGTTCGCTCATGCAATTGCGTTTTTCTTAGTCATTGAAACACGTGGCAATGCACGTTTCGGGTGCATTGTGATTGCAATTTGCTTTCCGCATTTTTAATCACAATCGCATGATGTGCTAACGCAACAAAATGCCCATGAAATCGGATGCGATTCCGTGCGAGATTGCGTCGCATTTGGCCATGCCCTAAATGAGCGAGTCGAAGATTTTGATTGGCTAAGACGGTCACGTTTTACAAACAGCACAATTCGGTGTAATACAGGAACTTCCTTACAATTTCTGTCTGTCATGTACAACGCCTAAAAGGTGGCCAAACACTACAAACAGGTTATTACGATCGTAATTGCGATCTTAAACCGACCAACACTTTGATAGACAGATGTACAATGTTAATAGTACGTAGATGTACCATACATATTGTTGAACATTGTTGTTCGTAATGAGTGTCATCTATGCGAGGTTACATTACATTAATCAGAATTTTCGATCGTAATTACAATCAATATTAAACCTAAGTCACATAAACTACACACCCCCCCCCCCCAATAATAAAGGCCGGGCGCCTAACACAACCCTCCCCAGAAGTAAGATAGCTGTTTTAAACTGCTATAAAACTTTCGCCAGTTCTTTTAACCTGCTGAACACACATCTCTTTACTCATACATGCGATCAGCTTTTTAAAACAAGCTGATATTTCGGATATTCTGATATTAATCACTGAGCCCCTGCAGTCGCAGGCCCTATAGTTAAGCCACTGGGCATATGTATTCTTGCTGATCTTCCCGCCTTTTCAGTGAGGTATATTAGCAATAAGATATTTGTTCATTTTACATAAATGGGTTGCGGTGTATCAAGTTATTACATGTCTGGAGTTTTTTTTTTTTTTTTTAATAAAGGATTTGGTTTTTTAACTAAACGATAGTTGTTCATGTAAAATAAGCAAAAAAGAATAAAACAAATTAATTATAAATTATGAAACTGATCAAAACTGGAAATATACCGTTCACACTGCAGGGATTATTCATCTATAAATATAAACAGCATTATGGAATAAGTCTTGGCAAGTCCACAAAACCAGGAGTGGTGTTTTTAAACACCTGCTTTACCTTTGATTCTAATACTCTAACCTCATTTATTTCAGCATATATCCAAGCTCTGGGTATCATCCTCACTAGCCCCATGAGCCCCCAATTACTTGCCTTGCACACCTGTACATTAAAAAAATTTAAATAATATATGCCACCCAAGCCATTTAGACAAAAACACTAATCCGATTGGGAAAAAACGGTGTATCCTCTTAATGTTCAGTTACTCGCTGACGTATGTTTCTGGCTTTGCCATTTTCATTTTCCTTTTTTTGAATACAGAGGCCCCACTGACTAAGTCCCCCAGAGAAGTGATTGATTTTCTTTGAAACTTTACTTTGGCTCTGTGGAAACTTCTGGAATAGGGAACTTCAGGAATTTCGTATTCTATCTGTGGAAGCTCCAAATCCACATTTTCACTATAGAGAATTGATAGAAAAAAAACATATAGGATTGTATTGTAATTGTCTATACAGGTTTTTAAAAAATAGGCTACATAGAAATAGAGAAATGGTGCTTTTGCCAGATCACAGCCTTTCCTCCACTTGATAAACATAGTTGATTAACAAAGTACAATATTAATAAGGGCGATTTACCCATGGTGCTGGGCATTATATGGAGTTAAAGTCTCGCTAATCGGTTTGAACAACTTTAACTCTACTATTGCTGGATGTGCGGGTTATGTAATGACAACCGCGCATCCTGCGTTTGCTATTCAATAACGCATTTGTTGCTACTTTCAGCTGGCGTTTATATCAATTTGGTAAATCCCAAATTACCCATTTGCGCAAACCACGATATTGAGTCACATTCGGGAGATTTACGCAGAGCAATATCGGCTCAGGGTTAATTGTCCTGTTAGAGAGGTAAAGCAATTTTGGAGTTAAAGGACATATCCCTCGAATGTGAAACTTGCTTATACGCATTAATGAAGAACGAGAGGTAAAAGAGCTATGCCTTACTCCCTGTTCTTCAATTAATTTAGAAGGAGCCAGGAATGAACAAGTTAAAACTTACTGTTGGCACAATCCACCACGCCGGCTCCATGACGATAATGCGTGCTTTACTTACACTGAATAGGATGCGTGCTTTACTTACACTGAATAGGGAGTGGTCAGGACTGTCGTTCCTGGCTCCTTCTTTATTGAAGTGCGGGGTTAAGCATAGCTCTGTACCTCCTGTTCTAATGATGCAGTAAAGTAATTTCATCACCTTCTGAGTAAACTATATTCCTTTAAGGTTTGTGTGATTTTTTTTTTTTAAACTCTTTAACTGGAGTTTCATTTGGTGTGAATTTTTGTCTAATAGGGACTAAATGTTATTAGCAGGGCTACACCGATTGCAAAATGATTGATTAACAACCTAATTTTATTCAGCTATGCTGCATGTGTTTTAAATAGGTGTCCCTAATGTTTCAAGGATGTGGCAGAAGGAGCGATAGATAGATGACTGGCTTACAATATCAATTGGACCAGACACTGCTGAAGTCTTGTCGATTACAAGTATATACTGTCTGTTCTCACTGTATGGGACCTTTACTGTCTGTTCTCATAGTATGGGACCTTTACTGTCTGTTCTCAATGTATGGGACCTTTACTGTCTGTTCTCACAGTATGGGAGCTGAGGAAGGGGAAGTCATATCCCCCGAAACGTTGTGTGTTGCTTTTTTGCTCAATAAAACACTGAAAATGAAGTAGTGTGCTCCTCCAACTTATTTGCATTGCCGTCTGTTCTCACTGTATGGAACCTTTACCGTCTGCTCTCACTGTATGGAACCTTTACTGTCTGTTCTCACTGTATGGGACCTTTACTGTTTGTTCTCACTGTATGGGACCTTTACTGTCTGTTCTCACTGTATGGGACCTTTACTGTCTGTTCTCACTGTATGGGACCTTTACTGTCTGTTCTCACTGTATTGGACCTTTACTGTCTGTTCTCACTGTATAGGACCTTTACCATCTGTTCTCACTGTATGGGACCTTTACCTTCTGTTCTCACTGTAGGGGACCTTTACTGTCTGTTCTCACCGTATGGGACCTTTACTGTCTGTTCTCACTGTATGGGACATTTACGGTCTGTTCTCACTGTATGGGACCTTTACTGTCTGTCCTCACTGTAAGGGACCTTTGATGGTCTGTTCTCATAGTAGGGACCTTTACTGTCTGTTCTCAATGTATGGGACCTTTACTGTCTGTTCTCACAGTATGGGAGCTGAGGAAGGGGAAGTCATATTCCCCGAAACGTTGTATGTTGCTTTTTGCTCAATAAAACACTGAAAATGAAGTAGTGTGCTCCTCCAACTTATTTGCATTGCCGTCTTACTGTATGGGACCTTTACTGTCTGTTCTCACTGTATGGAACCTTTACCGTCTGTTCTCACTGTATGGAACCTTTACTGTCTGTTCTCACTGTATGGGACCTTTACTGTTTGTTCTCACTGTATGGGACCTTTACTATCTGTTCTCACTGTATGGGACCTTTACTGTCTTTTCTCACTGTATGGGACCTTTACTGTCTGTTCTCATAGTATGGGACCTTTACTGTCTGTTCTCACTGTATGGGACCTTTAATGTCTGTTCTCACTGTATGGATCCTTTACTGTCTGTTCTCACTGTATGGATCCTTTACTGTCTGTTCTCACTGTATGGAAACTTTACCGTCTGTTCTCACTGTATGGGACCTTTACTGTCTGTTCTCACTGTATGGGACCTTTACTGTCTGTTCTCACTGTATGGGACCTTTACTGTCTGTTCTCACTGTACGGGACCTTTAATAGCTGTTCTCACTGTACGGGACCTTTAATATCTGTTCTCACTGTATGGGACCTTTACTATCTGTTCTCACTGTATGGGACCTTTACTGTATGTTCTTACTGTATGGACGTTTTATATTATATATACCAGTACATGAGGTTGCAGGTTTGTTTTCCCAGAATTTATCATTGTTTTGTGTCAGAGGGAGGAATAATCTCTCAGCTGTAACATGATTGGTTGTCAGCATCTAGAAAGAAAGGCTCCAGCTTCCTGTGAAGTATGCTGCGTACACTTAGCTGGGTGTGCACAGCTAAGGTGGATTAATTTCTAATGTTGTCTGGCAACTTTAGTTCCCCTTAAACAAAGGGCACATACATGCTGCACATCTTAGGCATTCTTTAATATTATTGCATATGTTACATAAGGAAAAAGATACTGATTACATTACATAAAGCTGAGCTTTCTACAGGTGGAAAAAGAGGGGGGAGCCATCCACGAAAGTGGATCGGGTGGTCAATGTGGGAAAACTGTGGCCATCGCCCCAGACAGTTAAGAAAGCAGAGGAGAGGGAGGCGTGCAGGGCATTGCGTCCGCTGGCGCTTAACACCGCAAAGGACCCCCCTTCCATCAATTCTGCTGGCAAATGTCAGATCTATCACAAACAAATGAGATTAGATTGAACATCACAGGACCCTTTAGTTTCTGCAATGTGTTAATCTTCACTGAATCTTGGCTCACCGCTGACACAGAAGATTCTATTTTGGAACTAGAGAACTGAAATTTTTTCAGGGCTGATAGACAATATGAAAGCTGTGGCAAGAGTAGGGGGGTGGTATTATAGTGTTTATCAATTCCCATTGGTGTACTGACTCCACTTTACTAAGTTCTCATTGTTCAGTCGATATTGAATATCTTGCACTGAAATGTCGACCACGTTATTTGCCTAGAGAGTTCACCTGTGTCATCTTTATTACAGTGTATATTCCTCCTGATGCAAACTCTGGTTCGCTTTAAGATTACTCAGTGATTATATTGACAGGATTCAGGTTAAGCATCCGGAAGGCATGGTTATAGTAGCAGGCGACTTTAATCAATCCAGGTTAAAGGACGTGCAGCCCTGCTTTTACCAGCACGTCACCATACCTACCCGATCACAGAACACCCTTGATCATGTATACACTAGAATTAAGGGGGCATATCACGCCACGGCTAAACCACATCTAGGGTGGTCTGACCACTTGACCTTGCTGTTGAGCCCGAGGTATTGCCCCAAAGCAAGAATAGAACCTCAGGTAAAAAAAGTGAAAATGTGGCTACCAAATGCCATTGATAACTTAAAATTGAAATTCCAACAAACTGACTGGCGGTACTTTATTAGTGCATCAGTTGAGTCCAGTGGAGGGGATATAAATCATCTTACAACACTTGTAATAGATTAGTAAAATGCATAAATGAAGTTACAGTTTATAAAGAAATTAAAGTTTTTGCAAATCAAAAAAAGTGGCTAAATAGAGAAGTAAAAACGTTATTAAAAGCGAGGAATGCTGCCTTTAAATCCGAGGATGCAAGTGCATACCGAATAGCAAGAAGGGAGCTACAAAAGGGTGTAAAGAAAGCTAAATATGAATTTAAACAGGAGGTCGGGGAAAGGTTTCAAAATTCAGACTCTAAAAATTGGTGGAAAGGACTAAAAATGTTAACTAATCAGGAAAGCAGTGGTGTTAAAATTGGGCCCACTGATCCTTTGTTTTGTGATCATCTTAATGCCTATTACTCAAGGTTTGAAAAAAATACCGTGGCGCCATTATGGGAGCCTGCACGGGTTGAACCACCTGATATTACGGTAACTGAGGAAGAGGTACTGGCCTGTTTCAGTAAGGTTGAGGTAGGAAAAGCCGCAGGGCCGGACAAAATACCAGGAAAGGTATTGCGGCTCTGCGCTTCTGAACTGGCCTTTATCTTTTGTGATATTTTCAATAGATCCTTATCATTAGGTGAGGTGCCAGTAATATTTAAAACCTCGTGTATAACTCCACTGCCAAAGAGTAATAGGGCTCTTGAAGTAAATGATTTTAGACCCATAGCCATCACTTCTTTAGTATCTAAGTGTTTCGAACGCATAATTCTTAAATTTTTAAAAGATTGTATTCCTTTTAATCTTGATCAGTACCAATTTGCATATAGGTCGAATAGATCAACATCTGATGCACTTAATTCATTAATGTTCACTGTTTTATCTCATTTGGATAAATGTAATTCATATGTAAGAATTTTGTTTTTGGATTTTAGCTCAGCATTTAACACAGTTTTACCGGATATTTTAATTAGTAAGTTATTGGAACTAGGAGTACCTACAAGTTTGTGTAAATGGATCTTAAATTTTTTAGTAGACAGGCCCCAATTTGTAAAATGTAATGACTCTCTGTCTAAAGTAAAAATTTTAAATGTAGGAGTCCCCCAAGGATGTGTTCTTAGTCCTCTGCAATATGCAATCTATACAAGTGATTGCAAACTCAGGGGGGAATTTAATCATTTAATCAAATATGCAGATGATACAACATTAGTAGGTTTAATTACAGATAATGATGATAGGGATTATCTAGCAGACATAGTCAAGCTCGAACAGTGGTGCAAAGACAACAATCTGGTTATTAATAGTGCCAAAACTAAGGAAATGATTGTAGATTTCAGGCTGCATACGCGGAAGAAGGGTCATGATCCTATAAAAGTAAATGGGAATCAAATAGACCTAGTGGAGAGTTTTAAATTTTTAGGTACAGTTATAAGTTCTGATCTGACATGGAAGCAGCATGTCACTAGTCTCTTTTTTTTCCAGATGGAAAGAAAGGGAGGCATCAAGTTTAGAGCGATACTGGGATGAGAGACATAGTTATGTGGGTATTTAAATAGGGTGGTTAGAACTATAGTTCGGAATTGCTATATTTCGATTAGGTCTCTGTGACTGGTATTTAACAGTAGTTGGGAGTAGGTTTGGAGGTAGGTTGGAGGGGAGGGATACATTGCCAGTGCTTAAAAAAAAATGCATACATTAGTCTTATATATTGTAGTTGTGGCCCTGCAGTCATAACCATATGATTATCTGGAGATTAAGGTGGAGAGATGTAGAAGCATAGACAGAGGGTGAGTATTCCACATTAAAGAATCAGACCACTTAGGCTGGAATATAACATTTCAGTGGTTGGTAAACAAGCCTGCTTGTAATCCACCAGTGTCATCATTTTCATGTGGGTAGAAGAGAGAGGGTATACTTGAAGGTAGGGGAGGGAGACAAGGTTATAGGTTAGGGCCAACTTTATGTTTATAGCTATATATTATACATTTTAAGGTGAACAAATAGCAACAGAGCACAGATACCATTAACATATTTGGTTGCTACTGTAGCTTGTACTTAGAATCGCAGTAGACTATGCATTATATAATACTCACACAATTGGGTATCGTAACCATGGTTGGTGTTTATTTAGATGGGTTAATCATATAGAAATGGCTTGTTTAGCACAGAAAAAGGGGATTATAGATATCTTGGTAGAGTGTTTAGTATCCACACCAGTAATCAGACCACTTAGGCTAAGATGCAATATCACGTGGTGTATGAACAAATGAATTGCACTCTACCAGGGTCATCATCTTTGTGTGTGGGGTATAGGTATAGAGAGGTGTGTATGAGGATAAAGGAAGGAGGAGGGGTTGTGGAGTTTAATTTATGGACACAGTTAAAACTTTTATGTTCCAAAACCGGGTAAGTATCTTGTCGGAGTATCTATTGCACAAAAAATATAAAATTATACAATTGCAGTATTAATTACTAAATACATATAGTAGGACACATTTCTTATAGTGGTAGCAATAGACAGTATAGCACAGAGAACCTAGTATGCCAGGGCATCTTCTCCACAGTTCAACCGGGGAGCGTGTGGTGATTGGGTGTCACAATGGTAGCTGTACACTCCATCCAGCAAAGGGCAGTGAACTCAGGGGAAGGGTGGTGATTATGGGGTGTTCATTTAAACGGGTGTTGGTGTGTGTAGTAAGTTTTATATTAATTGTAGTGGTCGCAAGTCTCTGGTCTTACTGTTCCTTGAGGTTTCACAATAGATGGCAGTTGTCACTGCGTAGTGTATATGGGTAAAGTTTTTAAAATTGTTTTTAAAGTCACAACTGAGGCCAAGTGCCGGCTTTGTGCGTTTGTGTAATAAACTTGGGGACTAGCAAGGTGTTTGTAGCAGGGTAATACTGGTATCGACGATGTTCATACCTGATGATCCCATGGGTTACCTAGGCCGATAGCACAATAAAACCATATAGCAGGAATTGTTATGTATGAGGGGGAGTTCCCGTGCCAAAACAAGTAGGGCAAAAGGCAACAGGGGGCATTGGTATCTGTCCAGGCGTAGTGAGTCATACGTGGGCTAACGGGTCTCCAGCTGCATCAGGTGCATCTCCAGGACGATGGGTACGGATCAAAGACATCGCATTCTCAGGAGTTTCGAAGAATCAGTTGTGATTGTTCCATCGATTCACATGAGCTTGGCCGGATATAGCATGGAGTAATTAAGGCCTTTTGCTTGAAGTTGTTTTTTAACCTCCACAAACGACGCTCGGCATTTTTGTAGGTCCATCGAGAGAAATCCGCAAAGATATGTATTGAGTATTTTTCAAATTTATGTTCCCTTTGAGGAAGGCTAACCGCAGTTACGTGTCCCGGTCCTTTGAGCTAAGTAGTCGTGCGATAAAGGCGTGGCCTGGAACCTGGCGGTGGTGGTGGTGTAGGCAGGCAGGATCCTGTGAGCTCTTTCCACCACGAAGGTGGAGGCTGTGCCAGATCTGGGAACTGGGACCGAGCCAGTCTTATGAAGGTTTCAGGAGTGCGGCCTTCCACACCCTCTGGTACAACCAAAATCAAAGGTTTTATCGCTCAGGTGGTTTTCCAGGTCATCGACTTGGATTGCATTACCTTAGGTGTCTGCTGTACTGTAGCCTGTAGTGGGAAATCCTTCTTCGGCTCGCCCACGCTGGCGGGCGCATTTTAAGATGTCCCTGGGCAGTAGGCTGTATCAATTTGACCTCCTCTACGCGAAGGCTAATGAGGCCCTATTTTCCTGTATAGCGGTAAGTAGTTGTGCATGCACTGTGTGCTAGCATGACATCTGCGGTACTAGCATTAGTCATGTGTTGTTTTCATGGCCGTGGCACCATCTTGGGAGGTGTTGCGTGCGAACTTAAATAGCTGTCGGCTGCCTCCTTGCGTCAGAAGCGGGTGGTCCATCCTTTTATCTTTAGGTTTTGTCATCTCGAGGAGTTATAGGGTACTTTTATAAGAAAGGTAGGTAACAGGCAGCAGTTATTAGTCAACAGGCATAGTTTGGGCCCGGGAGCTCTGCTACACACGTCCGCTCAGGAAGCCAGCTTAGCACCGCCCCCAAAAACCCATTTTTTTTAAAGTATATTGCATCTGTTTCTATATTCACAGGGAGGTGAGAATGCTATTCCCACCTCTGTGAATAATAGTATGCTCAGGGGATGTGGAAATTACCTTACTGCCACTCCACTCACAGCTGTTTTGTCACTGAGAGCTGCGCTGCCGCGTGCCAAAACAAAAGATGGGGGGCAGAGATCAGGACAGCACGCTGTCATTTCAGAAGCAGCTGCGAGTAGAGCAGGCGGTAAGGTAAGTTCCAGTGTCCTCCGAGAGTTCTATTATTCACAGGAGGGGGGAATAAGCGTTCCCACCTCCCTGTGAATAATAGAAACAGATGCAATATGCTTATTAAAAAAAAAAAAGGTTTAGATGATCCTTATTAATGCTTTCTTATGAGCCAGAAATTAATACTGCTGTCTGGTTGCATGGCACATCTACAATATAGCGTGCTCACAGAAAAGTATAAAGACACAAAAGTACATATACATAAAAAAGGAGCATCTAAGAAAAACTTAAAAAAAAAAAAAATCCATAAGGGCTAGGCCCTATTAGCAGTTATTTGCAGCATTTTGCGACCATTTGTGCTTTGCGATGCTATTATGACATTTTATTTTATATGTAAATCATTGGAAGTAGGCCCCACTGTGAGGGTTGTAATTGTTGTTGCAATTTTAGAAGCATGCAATCATATTTTTGGTTGTTTTTGTAAAAATCGCCTTAATTACATGTTTATGGAAGTGGACTCAATCACATGACATGTATCTTCTTCGTTACCATTATCCTGCAAACACAAGCGCAACCACTGTGTAAAAGCAAATAAAAGCGGACACAAGCAAATGGCAAAAGCGCACAGAAATGCACGTTTTTATGTGCGTCTCAGTGGGGTCTCAGCCTTACAGATTAGTAAATGAGCAATTTTATAATTATGCCCTTTAAATTTAAACATTTAGCTGAACAATTACAGGGATGATATCAAATTTGAAGAAATAATGCTTAATGTTCTCTTTATAAGTGTATTTATATGGAGAAGAGCGCGTAGTGACAATGTTTTTTGAGATAAAACATATCATTATTATTAAGGACCCCTGAACAAATAAAACTAAGGAAGTATGGGAAATAAGATAGGATAAAGGTAAAAAAAAAAAAACCAACTTACCTTTGTTGAAAGAACTTTGAATGTACTCTGCTCTGGTACAATGGAGTGAGAAGATTCAGGCTTAATTGGTAGTTCTTTTCCAAAGAAAAATTCACCTCAACAGTTAACTGCCAAAAAAATAAATCAGGTATTTCTGTAAATGTTGAAGCAAATGCATGTAATATCAAAACCGAATAGTGTTTTAAAGGAGGGAAATAGGCTGTAAGCATGATGTTCAAATAAACATTCTTCACAAAAACATTTCTCTTTGCAAATCTTCATTTCTTCTTGAAAGGTTTTGAAAAAATAATTACACTATAATAAGGATGCCAGGTCAGTGAAAAATAGAAGTTGTTAGAATATCTAGAGCATTTACAGACTGCATTGCAGGTGCCTATTCAGTTGTCGGCTTTAAAGAAAAAGTTTACATCTCTTGCAAACAGGGCTGATATGGTTCTTTGTGGAGAACACTTTAAATATGGAGGTGGACAAAATCATTTATTTTTTTCTTTGCTAAAAAAAATGAAAAACAGCTGCTTAATTACCACAAGAAAAATAGCGATTTTATTGGGCTGTTTTCAAATGATTGCTCGTGTGTGTAAACTGTAAGTGCTTTTGTTCAGTAAAACCTATAGGCAGAAACGTTCCTGTAAATCGATTAGAATAAAAAGAACAGATGTTTAGGATAACAAAACAGCTATGGTTTTGAAGGGAAAAAAAGAATTTAATCAATGTAACACAAATGATTATACATTTAAAATTAGTTATTTCTGGCAGCGTTAATATTAAATGCTCGTGTTATCTCCAGAATGCAACAAAACACAAATCACAGTACACAGAGAAGAAGATATTATAACATTGTTATATTATATAATCACATGTGTGAAGAGCCCATCTACAATACAAGAAACTGCTATAGTAATATTATTTGTAATACCATATACTTGACTATAAGCCCATCCGAGTATAAGCCAGAGAGGCGGTACTTTTAGGTAACTTATTTACTGAAAAAACTAGTAAAGCTGATTGACTCGTGTATAGCTGAGGGTTGACTTTCTCCCATAGACAGTGCCACAGACAGCCCCATAGATGTTCCACAGAAAGTCCTATAGAAAGCCTCATACAAAGCCCATAGAAAGTCCAATACACAGCCAAGCCCCATAGAAAGTCCATACACAGATGTGCCCTGCATACCTTTCTGTGCAGCCTGTTTGTGTAATCCGTACTTCTACAGTTTTTTCCCCTTTCCCTTGCAGTCTCGGCTGATCTGAGGTAGCAGGACAACAATTGCCTAACCTACCGAATAAAGAGAGGATTCTGTGTGTTACAGGGTACAGCTATAGTTTTCCCAGGGCTAGTATATTTTGGCCAGCACTCCTTCAGCAAAAGACCAGACCAGATCAAGTATAAGCAGAGGGGAGACTTTCAGGATGATTTAAAGGTAAGATTTCTCTTTTTATACTTGAGTATATACAGTAGATAAGATTATTATGGAATCAAATAAAGTAGGAGAGTTAAGGCAAGATCACTTTCTCATAAGCATATATTGTTATATAATCCACCCACTAAGTGCCCTATGGAAGCAACAATCCGATAATGCGGAGGTGACTGAATCTTCCCCATAACCCCCTTGACTTTACTCATGCCGTAGCTTTCCTGTGCACAGCTATCGTTGGAGTCTGCAATAGGAAGACTGGTGGAGAGAAGACCTGAGCCAACTATGGCTGCGGATTATCTGTGACTGCCGTACGTTCGTATTTGCAAAAATCACACTGCCGGAACTTCCATGTATACGGTCGAAAGCACGAACACTCGCATGTTTTGGGGGGTTTCTTGTGGGACTGTGTGATCCAGTAGGCTGGGTTTGCATAATGATGAGACACAACATTAAAAGCACGGACAGAGGGAAAAGAACGGGGGTGGGGGGGGTACTGTGCGGTGTGGGATGAAGTCAGAAACAAAGTGTGTCATAAGTTTAAAGAGGTCTAAACTGCAAGATATGGCCCAATGAAGCTGAAACCGGTCTGCAACTGGTTCAGCATTTAGCTCATGAAATGCTGTTAAAGCCTCTTAGAAGGTATAGCATTTCTAAAGGGTACCATGGTAACATGGAAACTTACCCACAAGTCTCTCTCTTCTTATTATAAACTATAAACTTTTTAGGATGTGGTAAATGCAGTAACAGTAAACCATGCACAATCCCCAACTTTGTTAGGCAGATCTCCTCCATCCAGAACTACCAGTTTGAGAATTTGAAATTCTGCCTCATGTTGGCCGGAACAAGCAAACAGTCATTCTTATTTTTTACTTCGTGAATTATTTATAACAATTTCTATCTAAATGTTTTAACTAAGAAATATTCTCCACTGGCTGACACTGAGAAACACCTACCTTTACATAGTGTTTAAAGGGCATGTTACCACAAAAAATAAAATATTATCAGGAGTTCAAAGTTCTTATCGTTTAAATGGTGCTAATTTTGCCCCAACCATAGTGTTATTTACATTGAAGCAAATTGATTGGTTGGGGCAAATAGACACATTTAACGATAAGAACTTTTATTGAATAAACCTGAATATGTTGTAGAGAATCCTCCACATACCTGAACTGCAGTATTCATCCGAGGCCTTTCTCCTCCTGAACTGTCAATCATGGACACACATAGGCACTGGCCCTGCAGGTCATCTTTGAAATGGAGACATCCCATTTCTCTTGAAAGTGGACAGGTGAAGTAAATAACTGTTGCCTGCTTTATAATGCTCCCTTCATGCTGTGTGTGCTAATCAATGTGAGAACACCCCCTCCACCCATAATCAAATGGATCGTCAGACAGCAAGGAGCGAGAAATGTTCCCCACCAGGAGCCCATGCTCCAAACAATTCCACTCCCAGGTGTGCCAGGCATCCCAATTTGGACAGATGGCTATGACTTCAGGGACACGTCCCGTAGTAGGGCTGAAATCCCATATCAGAGACGTCCCTGACAGTCCAGACCAGTTACACCCCTCCCCGCTGGTTACGCCCTAACACCGCCACTCTGATCCTGGCCCACAGCCCTAGTCCCTCCTTTGCCATGCCCCGGTTACCCACTATGACATTACAGTACTGCCCCTTACCGCTAGGGGCGGCCAAGATCTGGCAAACCTGTGCCCCTAACTTCCCCTACACACAGACTGAAAGGAGAATCAAAAAGAGACAGCAGTGATTTACTCATGATCAGAACCTTCCTATTGACTTATTATTTCCACATAGTAAAAACTGCTAGTTTGTTCCAAATTGGTGGAAGGAGTAGGTGGAGCAAGCAAGGTCCTCTGTGAAAGAGCAGCTGTACACATGAATGGACATGTAAAGGGCACGTTGAGAAGGGGCAGGAGGCAGCAACATTTGCAGGGATTTTTAGCCCTGCTCACTGCTTTACAGACAACTTAATCATCAGTATTCTAGAATGCAAAGGGTATAAACACTGGTCTCCGCACACCCCTTTTACAAATATTTTTTTAATGCTGGGTGCTATATAGGGCCATAGCCACTGGCCACTCAATCATAATAGTAGAAAAAAGTATATAAAAAAAAATATTGTTGAAGACTGGAGTGTGCTATATACTTTTTTCTACTATATTCTAGAATGCAGGCTCACATTGCAGCAAGGAAGGAGCATTGAACAGGTAATAAAGAAGCCAAAAATATTAGAATATCATTTTGGGTGTTGACATGCCTTTAAATCTGTGGCCAATGAAGGCATTCTCTAAAGTAGAAATGATTGGGATTTTTGGACATACATCATTCCCCTACCACTTGTGTTTATTTTGTTTCGCCTTTTTCATTACATTAAGTTTTCCATAAAATGTTGATTTTACTATACAGGGCATCTATACTGGAAAATCAATGGAATGCGTTATGCTGTGTGCAGGTTGACAGTAGATTTTTGGGGGGGGAAAAAATCAGGTTTGATGGAAGTGGGGAGTGGTTAAAAGAGGGAGGAGGGATACTGCTCCTAAACAAAATGTGTGCTGGATTGAAGGCATGAGCAAACACACGCAAATCAGAGGATAGTGCTACTTCATGTATCAATTATAGATTAAGATGAGGAAAGTCATTTTTTCAGTATATGTGCCCTTTAAAATATGCAGAATGTTTATTTATTATTTTATTAAGTCAGTTTTCTGCACGGTTGTTCCACAGAAAAGAAAAAACTATTTTTCTGGGTATGCAAGTCACTGTATCTTAAGAAAAAACAGAATTATTTTTATAAGACAAGAATGGGGCTACCACAAAGAAAAAAACACATACCTACAAATGTTACTTGTAGTGATGTAAACTACATTCACAGAGCCATAGCCACACCGTAAATAGAAGACATACAACGGCACAGGGAAATTGTGTAGCTTAACTTTGCCAGCAGGAAAAAAATATAACTTTCAGAGGAAACATATCAGGGGATTGTGAAAATGAACCCATAAATCTCCACTAAGGAGCTGACTTTTGGAACACAATAAATTGGATTGGACAATGTAGTTGTGATAGGTAAGAGTAAAGAGCGATCAGGCAGGATATCTTTTTGTAGAAGCAGTTTTGAGTTGACTAAATACAGTTTACATATTTTGGGGGTGTCTGCCTACATACGTAATTTGATTTTGGAGATGGACTTGCTCTTTAATGTAATAACATAGCTCTCGCCATGTCACAATTTTGAAACAATTTGCAAAGTCATGCATGCCTGTCTCTATATTAGCATGTTTTTTATTGCTCAGGATGGTAAGATGGAGTGCCCGGAGGTAAACCATACAACACTGTGACAACATGAATAAAATAGTATTGCAGTGCTAACTACGATATAAGTGTCTAACAAATCTTAGAAAACCCTAATATACATTGTCTGTAAGATACTGCATTACTGCAAAAGAGTTTTCCTTTAACAGGACAATTTTTTTTTATGTAAACCTGGTTGTCACATATTCATGGACTAATAATTCAATAACACTTCTTGAGAGACTTTTTGATAAATGCCAATAAATTCCATAATGTGTAAGTCTATACTAAACGAATGTGCAATATCTGCTTGTAACTGAACATATTTTTACACCAATAAAAAAAACTATCAAAAGAGAAGAAAGCACTGATAAGGCCTTATGTAATATACAGTGCAATTTTGGAATCCTGTTTAATGAAGGACATTTTTGAAATGGAAAGGGTAATAGAAGGTCAACTAAATTAATAAAGGGACTGAGGGAGCTTGAATATGAGACAGATTGGATAAGTTACAATTACGCACACTAGAGAAAAGCGATTATGTGGGGATATGATAACTGTGTATAAATAATTAATTTGCCATACATATCTGGGGCATGTTCACATAAAACAAACATGTCAGAGGACACGCGGACATCCCTTAAAGGGCATGTCCACCCTTTTTAACAACTTCAGCCACTAATAGAATAGGTTCCCCACCCACCAACCGCCATAAAAATAATTTAAGAAAGTGACCAGATCTTACTTACCTTCCTCTCTCTCCTCCGATGCCCGGCCGGCCTTCTGCTTGCAAGACACTGCAAGCAGGGGGCGGGACCGGCAGCGCGGTCCGTGATTGGCTGAGAGTTCTGGTCACTTTCTTAAAAATGTTTTTGCGGTTGGGGCTGGGGAAACCTATTCTATTACATGGGCAAGGGGTTTTATGCTAGGGGGAGGGATAGCAAAACGGGAGGGAGGGGGAGAAGGGCTGCAGTATGCATGCCAACTTCTCCCGGAGGCCAGCTAGGAGGCAGAGTCCTATATGGACTCTGCTATCCTCCTGGTGGGCATAGTTTTTGGGACTTTGGGGGGGGGGGGGACTACAGGAGAACCATATGGAGCTGGGATAGAGAGGTAAGGATAAACTAAACTACACAATGGGGCCAGTAGTGGGGGGGGTTTATAGTTTGGGGGTGGACATGCCCTTTAAGACTGAAAGAAAAAAGTTGCATAATCATGTTATTCCATGTACAATTGAAATCTTAATAGAAACATCTCACCAATGGCATCACATTGTACCCAACACAATCTCCACACTACAAAATCTGTCAGCATACTGCTTGCAACCATTCATTCTCACAGTAAAACTAAGACGATGCATGAAACAGTGCATATATGCAATGTGTATAAATCAAACATAAAAAAGATATCAATGCACATTCCTAGGCCCCATACAATATCATATTATCTGCACACTGGCATTCTTTATAAACAAAGGGGTTTTAGCATACATTACCGTGGGTACATTAATGAAAAAGTGCTTGTGAAGGTTCTCATTCATCCAGGTCATGGTATAATCTGTTGTATTCAATTAGATCAACTGGACTTGGATAATGTTCTAGTTCTTGAAGACGTTTCGCTAGTCATCCGACTGGCTTTCTCAATTCAGAATGACTTGTACAAGAATCTGTGGCAATTATGTACCCTGGAAAATCCCAATTAGCATATCACAGCCAGGTGGTAAGGGTGTGATTGGATAGTGGCTAAGAGGTGTTATAGGAACGCCCAGGGTAAGGTGTCAAAACAGCATTGTACATGGCAGACAGTTGGTGAAAAACAACAAACTGGCTTTCTTGGACTTCTTGGTAGAAGTTAAGGAAAATGGTAAACTGGAAGTAGAGGTTTACAGAAAACCAACACACACAGATCAGTATTTGATGTTTGACTCCCACCACCCTTTAGATCACAAGCTGGGTGTCATCAGAACCCTGCAACACAGAGCTGAGAACATCCCCACTAGCACAGAGGCGAAGGCTAAAGAAATGAAACATCTCAGAGGAGCCCTTAAAACTTGTGGATATCCAGACTGGGCCTTTGTCAAAAGAAGTAGAAGGAAAGAAAAGAACACGAATACCAACAGTGAAGGGGAAAAGCAAGACAGGAGAAAGAACATGGTCATCCCATATGTAGCAAGGGTCTTAAGAAACACCGTATCCCTGTCTGCTTTAAATGGAACAACACACTAAGGCAGCAATTGGTACATCCAAAAGACCCAATACCGAAATACAAGAAAAGCGACATTATATACGCAGTGCAGTGCAGTGAAGAATGCTCTGATTTGTATGTGGGGGAGACCAAACAGCAACTGCATCAACGTATGGTCCAGCACAGAAGAGCCAATTCCTCGGGTCAGGACTCAGCCGTGTACCTGCATCTTAAGGATAAAGGACATTGAAGATTGTAATGTTAATGAAGACGTTTCGCTAGTCATCCGACTGGCTTTCTCAATTCAGAATGACTTGTACAAGAATCTGTGGCAATATGTACCCTGGAAAATCCCAATTAGCATATCACAGCCAAGTGTTAAGGGTGTGATTAGATAGTGGCTAAGAGGTGTTATAGGAACGCCCAGAGTAAGGTGTTAAACAGCATTGACATGGCAGACAGTTGGTGTCGAACCCCCCACCTCTATTTAGGCTTGGTTTTACATTTCAAGTCCAGTTGATCTAATTGAATACAACAGATATACCATGACCTGGATGAATGAGAACCTTCACAAGCACTTTTCATTAATGTGACCACAGTAATGTATGCTAAAACCCCTTTGTTTATAAAGAATGCCAGTGTGCAGATAATATGATATTGTATGGGGCCTAGGAATGTGCATTGATTATCTTTTTTATGTTTGATTTATACACATTGCATATATGCACTGTTTCATGCATCGTCTTAGTTTTACTGTGAGAATGAATGGTTGCAAGCAGTATGCATGACAGATTTTGTAGTGTGAGAGATTGTGTTGGGTACAATGTGATGCCATTGGTGAGATGTTTCTATTAAGATTTCAATTGTACATGGAATAACATGAGTATGCAACTTTTTTCTTTCAGTCTTAAAGGGCATGTCCACCCCCAAAGGGTACAAAATAAGACTGGGGGGTGGTTACCAGGAAGTAACCACAGGATGTGTCCAAGAGTGGATTCAAACTACGTAAACCTGAGGACTGGTGCGAGTTGGAGGGCGACGCAAGGCGATGCAGTTCTGAAAACTGAGGGCCGCCCTCGGTTAGAAACCGCTTGGTGGTATTCTGAAGGGGGTACAGTTAGGAATGGCTTGTGAGACGCGAAAAATTAAATTGGGGACTGAGTGGGGTACATGGTATGATGTATGAACTGCCACAATTAATTTAAGGAAAACAGACAACAGTGAACTGTGTACGACAACCAAACGCACAAAAAGGAACATCAACTGTCGAATTAAAATTGCACATCAACACCCACAGTTGGATTAAACGAAAAATGGGGGCCTGGCGTGTGTGTTAATTTTCTTGTATGAATGTTGTGAAAGGGAAAGTGTAAAATTGTGAGTATTTCTAGCAACCTTGCTTACCTGATGTGATGCTGGATCACTTTTTTAAAAAGTTTACATTTTTGGTGTGTTATAGGTTGAAATGCCTTAACGATTAATGTACAGTTTTGTTTGGGGGTCGTGCTCTTACGTGGTTAGCAGTGGAACATTATTTATATTCATTTCTTTTGGTGGGTCTAATGTTTTTAGCATTTCAACACAGGAAGATTGAGGCGTTGGGTGGAGTGAGAGTTAAATCCAATAAGGGCTTAATCTAATATTTGTTTTTTTGTTGGCGGGGGAGATGACCCCCGCCCCCATATTTTTTCAGAGTTGTTTCTTGAAACATGGCTTGTGTAACAGGAGGGATTGGAAGCTGTGCAGCATTGGGGCAAAGAGACTTGTGTGTGTTTGTGTTGGCGGTGAGACCTGCCTGTTACAACAATGTAAACATACCAATAAAGACGTGTAGGGGGGCAATGGGTGTGGCTGGGGTTAATCAAAGGCGGAAGAAGATTGTGATTAAGCGAAAACTACGTGGCCACAAGCATGGGAAAGACTGGCGCCAGGATCTACAGTTAAAGTGGGCCAAACAAAACAACAATTCGTCTGGTGACACAAGGGCGTGTGGATTATGAAAGATGACACGAGCTTCCATATGCTATAATGTAGTGTGTCGACTAAACGGCCTCGCTTAATCTAAAAAAAAAAACAAGTCAAAACCCTCTCCATAGAATAAATTAAATAGTTTTGGAAGCCGACCTGGCATACCTTAGAGCTACATAACAGTGACATTTTGTTAGCAAATAGAAGTAAGCGAGAATGGGGTTCACAAGAGCTGGAGGCTAGCCTGTCATAATGTGCTAGTTTTGTTCACGATGTTTCGTGAATTTTCTGGTGGAAGTAAGCACATTAGTTCGAAGTTGGGTGAACGGGGGGGGGGGGGGTATACGAGGATCTTGCGGGCAAACGGAAATGGGGCAGCAAGCCGTGTAAAAAGGTTCTGAGAGGAGGAACAAAGGTAATACTGTCAACACATCTTAATCGGACGCCTGTTGTGGGTTTAAAATGTGAGCAGAACACGGACATAATCCACAGTCTTTTTTTTAATTTTTAGCGTTTGAGTGTGGGGCCACTTTAGGGCAGAGGAAAACCGTGTAGTAGGCGCACCTGGATGTGGTGTAACAGCAAGAGAATGTGGGGTGCCGGGGGGAAAGGCCCCCAGAAGAAATGTAAGGTGGTTGGCCATTAAGGCCTCCCTGGGTGGTGTGGAATGCTCAATTCAGTAGAAAAAACTAAAAGTATTGTGACAGGGTTTTCAAGGAAGAGTTTGTGCGCAATCCCAATTCTAACGTGGTTTAACATGAAAAAACGGGGCAGTGTGGTGTGGAGAACATTATGGTGTCGAGTACATATATAGGGTTCAGTCCAGGTATGGTGGAATCAGGCGTATTAGAGAAAGTGGCGTGTGTGGAGTTACTATAGTAAGAAAATCTTTGTTTGTAAATGGGTTTTTCTGATCTCATGGGATTCCCTTTTATCTGTAGTCTGCTTGTGGTGGCGCTCGCAGAATGTGGTGGGCAAACAAAAGAGGGTGTGGAACTGTTTGTGGCCGAAAGCATTGCAGGCAAATTAAGTGCTGGGGTTCCTTGATAATTAAATAATATTAGTGGTGTCAGAATAGGTGTGGGGGTAGTAATAGATGTAGTGTTGAAAGGTTAAAATGTGGTGGGGTTAAATGTAGATCATGCCATCACACGGAGAGAAAAAAAAAAAGGGAGGGGTGGCGCGCGCTGGGGGGCACATGGGGAAGGTACCATTCTCGGGTGAAACGCACGAATACAGAAAAGGGTCACGGTCTGGAGGAAGGCAGGCAGCTGGTCCCGCGAAAAAGGATCGCGCTTGGGGGGCAGCCAAAAAGGGGGCCCATGTATGAGGCCCCTTGAAAATGGCGCTGCGTTCATGGGCACGCAGCAATGACGCCCCGGGGGGGGGGGAAGGGAATCCTTTGCAGGCCCCCCTGGTGGTAACCACCAAAGTGTCCGCGTTACCGCCCCATTTTAGACCGCCGTCAAACCCAGGGGGGGCACGAAAGGAAAAAAAGAAACCCACTGGAAAATGGTGGTTCTCATGAACCCAGCGCCGGGGGACCCACTCACGTGATGTCACTGGTGCCTGCAACAAAGTCCCACTCAGAGGGGGGGGGAGGGAAAAGGGGGAAAAAAAGAGGGAAAGGAAAAGGGGGGGGAAAAGGGAAGAGGGGAAAAAGGGGAGTCAGGGGCCTTGAATTCAATTTGTGGCCACCAAGGCCCACGCGAAAACGATGTGCCAAGGGGAGCCAAAAATCCCCGACGAAAAACAGCCACGATTTAACTGTTAACCTGACTGGCCCGGGTCGGACTCACAGGTTTCTATTGTCACCGGCTAACGCACATCGAGGTCATGGGGGTGTATGCCATGGTGTCCCCTCCCCCCAGGGAAGAAAGGAGGGGGGAAAAAAGGGGAAGGGGTCGAGTCGCTCCTGGGCGGGGCACCCGAAAAAAAACGGTGCGCCCACCACATAAAACTGTTGTTAAAGCACGTCTTTAGTGCAGGGGAGGCTGCTTCCTGACTAAGGCTGTTTATGACACAACATAGTAAGATGAGATAGGAGTGATGGGGGCGTGAAAGTGGGAGGTAAAGTGCCGCGGGGGTTACAAACCGAAAAAGGGGATTCGTCTGTTGTAAGAAGAATCGGTGTGGCGGACGATAAGAAAAGACGAGTGGAGGGTGGGAGGTAGGCTCACTGTTCTCCCTCAACAACTGAGGGGGAAAAAACGACATTGAGGCAGCGGAGGTCTAGCGTTGGTGCTATGGGTCCCACTTCGAGGGATGGGAGGGTTGGCATCCTTAGGAAATGTTCACAACAGTATTCAGTGCCATTCCGCAACGGGCCACTTAACTAATTATTGATGTCTTTATGTCTTTTGGAGAGAATGCATGGTGGCTTCGATAGGAGCAACATTTAAAATGGTAGGAGGGAACCTTACAATGGCCTTTCATCTTAACTGGAATGTGAGACTCACATTCCCCCTTTACATATTTTGCCTGGAAACTGAATAACGTCTAACTGGGGATATGAGGGGTAGCAGGAGGGCTTTTTTTCCCTCTATCATTCCCAGACCTTTTTTTAAAAAAGGGTGAGACTTTTGTGCAATTCTCTAAATCCTTACTGTGGCAATGGAGATAGCTTCTTACAGAGGATTGGTGAGCATTATGATGTGAATGGCACATGATTTTCTTAAACAAACTTTTATGTGGTGTTTGAAATCTTAAAGGATAACTCTGTGGTATCAATCCGAAAGTTCATAGTTCAAACATAGTAATGGTTTAAATAGAAATAAAGCCGTGCCCCCTACCGGAGGTTCAAAACTAAGACAACTAAGGAGGCACTCTGCGGTAGATAGAAATTGTGATAAAAAGTGTTATTGCGTGTGAAAGCGGTTCAAGCAATATAATACTATAACGCTGTGTAGCACTTCTGATTTCCAGGCCATGTGACCCATCTGCCTAGCATTAACAGGGCTCCTCTACTCAACGTCAATTTTTCGCCCTTCCGCCCAGTGTGTGGTCCTGATTTCCCGGCTTCATTAAGCTTACTTAACTGAGCATGCGTGTACTGCCCGGGCTAGGGGGTGTCACGTCCATGGCATGTATAGGTACTGGCGCAGGAGTCGTGATGTAACATGTCACAGAATCATCATGAGATTTACACATGTCCCTGACAAAGGGCGAAAAATGCTTCTCATAGGTCTGGAAGCCAGAGATGGTTGCGGCTCATTTAAAGGTAATACTGCAGGCTTTCATTTAATACTACAACTTGTTTGGAGACCACAGTGGCCCTTTAATGGTTTCATTTTTTTATTTGAAAATTGATATTAGCTCACGCGACCACTACTTACTATTTATTATTTAGCAGATTACAAACCTGCAGGCATTTTCAAATACAGGTAAATATTTTTATATCTTTTCTAAATTTAATTGTGCCTATTATAAAATCAAATTATTCAATACGTCATCAGTTTCTCCTTGATGTGTCATGTATATTTAAGATGCTTATAGGTCCTGTATACTGTATATACTCGAGTAAACCGCCCGAATAATAACCGAGGTACTTACTTTCAAACTGATAAATTAGGAAAACTGCTTGACTCGAGTATATAACCAAGGGGTTTACTTCTCCCATAGATAGCCCCATAGATAGTTCCCAGACCCCCATAGAAAGCCCCATAGATATTCCAGAACAGACAGAAAACCCATAGAAAGTCCAATACCAGCCCCATAGAAAGTCCCAATAACAGCCCCAGAGAGAGATCCCATAGCGCCACCAGAGAAAAACCCATATTCACGACCCCAGAAAAGTCCCTATACAGCCAAAGGCCCATAGAAAGTCCAATAAACCCCCCATAGAAGTCCCATACACAGCCCCATGAAAGTCCAATACATAGTCCCATAGAAAAGTCATACACAGCAGTCCCCATACAACAGCCCATCGCAAGTCCATACACAGCCCATAGCAGTCCCATACACAGCCCCATAGCAAGTCCCATACCAGCCCCATAGCAGTCCCATACACAGCCCCATAGCAAGTCCCATACACAGCCCTACATAGAAAGTCCCATACACCAGCATCCAGTAGCAAGTCCCATACACAGCCCCGTAGCAAGTCCCATACCAGCCACCTAGCAAGTCCCACACAGCCCCGTAGCAAGTCCCATACACAGCCCCTAGCAAGTCCCATACAAGCCCATAGCAATCCCTACACAGCCCCCCGTAGCAAGTCCCATACACAGCCCCGTAGCAAGTCCCATACACAGCCCCGTAGCAAGTCCACATCACACGCCACGTCGCAAGTCCCATACAGCCCCGTAGCAAGTCCCATCACACAGCCCCGTAGCAAATCCCATACACAGCCACATCCCCCGTAGCAACCCACAACAACCAGCCCGTAGAAAGTCCCACACCCGCCCCGTAAAGTCATCGAAGTGTCCCTGTATACCTTTCTGTGCAGCCTAAACACTTAAAGATTGTTTTTTTCCATGACTTGCAGTCTGGGCTGATCTGAGTGAGCAGGACAACAATTGCCTAACCATTGATCAAGAGGATTCTCTGTGTTCATGGTCAGCTTTTTGTCCAGCACATCCAGATCAGCACAGATCCGAGTATAAACTATAAACCGAGGGGAGACTTTCAAGATGATTTTAAAAGGTAAAAAATTTTGGTTTATACTCGATTATATATGGTAGTTTCCGTCATTTCAATCCCAATGACTTTTTTTTCCTCCTGCTCATTCACCCCTTCACAACTATAGAATTGTTGCTTGGCTATTACAGATTGCATCATTTTGAAAATTCCGTAAAAAGCCATCCCTCTTTAAATTCCAAGGTTTCCGATGGATTGGAGATAATAAGAAATCATTTTGTTCCTTACCTATTGGCTAAAATGATTAAAATCTAACCTCAATAAAAACAGCAGCATTTCATTATGTATCAATTATAGATTTATGCATAGTGTTTATCTTGTACGCCACATGGGGGCAGCATTGTACAATATTAAGAATACAAAACCCTAAAAGGGGGACAGAAATAATATATAAAAAGAATGCATCATGAAATATACAAGTGCTTGAGGTCCCTGCCCCCTAGATAAATGAATCTATAAATGAATACATGTAAGCAGCACTTATTTAATACCTTTATTTAGTACCTTTACAGTACTTGTTTTGCTTAGGCTCAGTATCCCCCTCCCACACTCGAAAGTGAACTATTCTTTAATGTATTGATTCACCCCAGGAGGTTAAGGACCATGCCCACTTCCCGTTCTTTAATCAATTGAGCAGAGCCAGGGACGAAGGTAGTATAATTTAGCTTTTTGCGTGATCCACTGCTATAGAACCAGGGAGTCGTCAGATTTCATCCCTACAGTGGGGATTGTGGGAAGGTAAATTATACTTACCTTTGTCCCTGCTCCTGCTCAGTTGTTTGAAGAACGGGAGGTAAGGCATAGCTCCTTAACATTCCCAGTTAGAATGAATGGATCTACTTAAAGGGTATCTATACTTCCAAAAATTGAATTTTAAAATCATACCATTAGATAGTGTAATGGGCGACTACTCCAACACATTTTTCAGATTTGAAATCCGAGCTGTAGATTTTCAGAATCTTCATTTAAATAACAGCATGTACAGGAAAGACCTGTCACTCAAACCAGGTATACTAATCTATGTGTCCCTCCAGTGACCTCTTACTAGGATCCTCCCAAAACTGTCAAAACATTTATAATACAACCCCAATAAATGAGAGATGAATACATATTGGTCTCCTGTCTGCATCTTCTGTCATTCTATCTATCTGTCTTCTATCTATTTGTCTAATCTATCTCTCTGTCTAAATCTATTCTATCTGTTTATCTATCGCTCTATCTGTCTATTAATATGAATCTATATATATATCTGTCTTTCCATTATATAAACAACTCTATATCATCTGTCTCTCTCTGCCTGTCTGTGTCACTGTCTCTCTGCCCTGTCGGTGTCAATCTGTATCTTCTATCTATCTATCTATCTTTTGAATGGAGAAGTGTTTCACGCAGCACCAGCCCCTCCCCCACCCACTTTCAACGCATGTACTTAGAAAGGACAGGGAGAAGTGTCTAGCAGCAGCCAGACCCACTCTCAGCAGTGTCTGGAAGAATAGTTAATAGCGTGTATAGTGTCGGGCTAAATAGGCTCTTTATTATATAAATTAATGTATCCATGTCGGCTGGTTACAGTGGGCATAACTAGAAGGTGGGGGCCAGATTGGAGCTGTTTAAAACATTAGAATCCATTACAAGACAGAGTCACATAATCACATGAATGTAACATCATTGTACTACCCTAACATTGTACTTTCATTATCAGATTATACCAGTTGTTTCAGTGAGTATAGTGACCCTTAATATGCTGATAGTCTGTATTGTAGGTCTATTGTTTAATGTTATAAGGGTGTATTTAAAACAGCAGAAGCAAATTACTGCTGCATGCTGCTACCATTGGTATTAAAGAACAATTATACTTGCCTAGACACGCTACTGCCATCTGTACCTAAACCACACACGGTCCTCACCCCTGGGTTCACTTTCTAACTCTAGATTTACTCACCTAATTTTCCAGCAGTGCTCTGGTCCCCCTTTCACTTTTGTGTCTGGCCTACGAGAAGAGTCTCCTCATTGGCCAAGTTGGCCACAACTTCAGGATCGAGCACTGAAGGAAAATTTAGGTGAATAATCTGGAGTTAGAATGTGAATACCCACGGGCGAGGACAGTGAGGTGAAGGTCCTTACCCTGGGTATCTTTTCAACCATGGAGCACGGTTTTGGTGAGTGAAGTCCTTTATAAGCAGAGGATACTTATAATGATTCCTCTTCACTTTGTTTTGGTGTATACAATTTGTGGGGCTGCTCAGGAATGTTTTTATTCATATCATTCAATTAACAAACAATTCTCACCTAAATGTTTGACTCTTTCCAGTTTGCTATGCAAAACACCTTGGGGCATTATCCCATGGGGCAAAGTCTTTGGTCAGTAGTACGCATATAAAGATATATGATCAATAATAGTCTGGTCTTCTTTTAACTAACGTATATACTCGAGTATAAGTCAAGGTTTTTGGCTTTGATGAGAACTAAACCCAATTTTTTATACTCCAGAATCTGAAAACACACCCCCCCTAAAAACCCAATTAGATATAAAATCCCACTTCGGTAAATTGTATTAAAGTAAATGTAAGCCTGTTAAGAACTGGATGGTGTATCTGTTGTGTATGTGTAGTGTCAGACCACACCTCGTGACCTCAGTCCACATGCTTCCTTGCTTTGTCTGTCCTTTAAGGATTGGCTAGAGATTATTAATTGGTGTAACCAACTGATACATTTCTTCGCCATAGCTAAGAGACTGAGCATGTGCAGAACATAATGGTCGTTGACCAAACGTGGTGATTCTAGAATGCTGTAAAGTAAGCACAAACCATTTGTTATTAGTTAAATTTCCCAGCGCCCGTATCAAAATGAGAGTAAAGACACAGATTACTGGTTTTATATCTGCCTTCTGGTTCAGTGTTGTTCTGTGTGCTTTAGTTGTCCTTTAAAAATAGCTAAAAAATTGAACCTCAATATTTGGGTCACTATTTGGGTCACTCACCTGTTATCCAGTAATCCGCTGCTGCTCACTTCCGCATCCACTGTTCTGCCGAATGACGTCACTATTCGGCGCCAGTCTCACTTCCCGCTACCGAGTAGTGATGTCAGGCACCACAGAACAGTGGATGCGGTGCTGGATTGCTGAGTACACACAGGCAAGTCCTCTCCTCCATTGAATTGGGGGGCTCTGGAGGGGAAATTAAAGAGCAACTAATGCCTCAAAACAAAACGAATCGGGAGGATGGTATCTATTTTTTAAAGATTGCCTTCTGATTCTGTATTGTTTTGAGGCTTTAGTTCCCTTTAAATGAACACAGAATTCCCATACAGTAATAGCCAAATCCAGTATGGCTATGACTGTATGGGACTACTGTATGGGAATTCTGCTGTCCATTTAAAGGGCAACTAAAGCCTTAAAACAATACAATCCAAAGGCAGTAGTGGTCATAATTTCTACCTACCCTTGACTTATACTTGAGTCATCAGGTTTTACTCATCATTTTTCAGGTAAAAATAGGTACCCCATCGACTTATACTGGATTGACTTATACTCAAGTATATACGGTATTTAGCCATCATATAACTGAAAAGGTAAAGTCTGGAAACTGCACAAAAGGATCAGTAAAAGAGCTTCTTTATTAGAATTGTAGGCTCCGCCTGTGCATTCTGAGCGTCTCCTGCTCTTAATCATAGGCGCACCATATAACTGAATTTGAATGTTGCATTTCTTCTTTTCTACCTATTTGCACATGACACCGTGTAATTGCATAATGGTGGCTTAGACATAAAAAAACATATTTTAATGGCCCATGGGGAAAATTATTGGACGTCCGTCGGCCGATTGCCCATACACGATCCAATGAACGTAAGAAATTGGGATATCCCCATCCCTATGTCACGTATGGGATCGGTCGGGTTCGTGTATGCGGTCCCCACAGCATGTGGACCGACAGATACCAATGTGATCTGTCACACCATGCTGTGGAAATCACATGTGTAGGGCCACCTTTAGTGTGTAGCCACTGCTTTATTTAATCCTGATAAAAGTAGACCTAATGCAAAATAAGCTTTTTATTGTATTATACATTGGTGGCCACTAGTCTGCAGTGTTGGCCTGTCCATCTGAAGGGATTCTTTCATGATATAATGCACCTTGATTTTTATTTACTATGCTGGTAAAAGCATCTCTGGGCACTTGGTAATAGCATTTTGTTGAATGTAATTGTTTGGCTGCAGCTTCTTAAAAAAATCTTTTTTTCAGTAGGTCTGTAAAGGATTTGTTTCATGTCTTCATTGTGATATTTGAGGACTCCACAGGGAGGGGGCTTGTAAAAATGCTCCATTTCACAATAATTGTTTTACAAATGCCAAACACGGATGGAGTCCACAAAGAAATGAAACGGCAATTACAGAATACCAGTGATAACCAATTTCTCTAAATTCTTGTGTTTTGATGAATTCTCAGTGGTGGCCATTTTTAATTATCTTCTGTGCAAGTAATTGCATCCCGTTTTCAAGCTATTAAAATAAAGGGTAAATTTAACACTCATTGCAGGATATCTATTATCAAGATAGTTTTGTTTAATGTTTTTTTTTCCCCTCTGAGGAACTTTTTAACAGTGTAAAGTAAAGCTTATTTTCTTGTGATTGTGTTTGCTTTAAGGCACACTGGTACCAAACCGAATCTCATATCATCTTTTCCGTAATGATTAAAAATGTGCAGAAGAACGATGTCAACATTCGTTTTTTGAGAAAAGGTAATCATTTATGTTTGTACGCTTTTTAACTTTCGGTGCCAAAAGTGTGCTGTATGATTGCTGAATGGTACCTTGGCATTTATGCAGATGTTAATTGAATTAATGACTGTCAGATTTTCTATAGAGTACCACATTAGATTTGTTTATGTGTGGATTGTCTAATTAGTGATGTCAGATCTGCTGGTCCCCTTTGGTTAGAAATGACCCTCGGCCATGTTAATGTTACAATTAACATTACAGTAATGCAACTAAAATACCAAATATCTAAATCATTTTCTGGAGTCATATTGTCAAATGAAAACCCATTACTTTCTAAAGTAGAATTTCAAAGTGAAATTAACTTTAAAGGTGGAGTTTGCCATGACACCTTGCACAATTACAGTACAGAAAAGGAAAAAAATCAGATTTCACAATTGAGTCATGTGGTGTGGAAGTAATTATCACCACTTAAGCTCATATATCAATGTTAAATGTTATATATTCTAGAAACCTTCCATTACCAGACAAGCAAATTCCAGAACTTCAAGCAATTTGATTAGAGTGTTTTGGGGCAGCAATTTAGGAGACAAGAACATTGTTATATAAACTGCTCACTTAGAATTTGAAATGACAGTAACACTTTCCTACCGTGAACAATCTTTTTTCCTAGTAACCTGGAGAAGCATTGTTTAAAATCACTTTAATTATCAAATGACTTTAGTATCTATCAGATTTTGAACCTCTGGACTTTTTTTTAAAATGCATTCAGAATACCTGTGAAAGATTGGGATCTGTTTTGTTAAGTTGGAGTAAGTACTTGTTACTCTCCTGTCCTGCTTGAAGAAATGCCATTTTAAGATGAGTACTGATCACTTTTTTAACATGCTTCCCCTTAATAACTTCTATTTATTAAGGGGAAGCATTCCCACTTTAAAGGAATAGTTCACTGCAAAAGTGAACTTTACCTTTAATGTATTGATTGACGCCCAGGAGGTTAAGAAGCTATGCCTTACCTCCCGTTCTTCAATCAATATCTCAGGAGCCAGGTAAGCCACCGCTGCAAACCTGAAATCTCTGACGGCTTCCTGGTTCTAATCCACTAATAATGTGCTCTATAGTGCCCATCTTAATAATAGGTTTAACCTAGAAAAAAAATCTGTATAATTGTCTTTTAAGAATAACCGGCATCCTAAATATCACACTGCATATCCACTGCATCTCCACTTTTAAAACTAAAAAACTGGTCACTTGTCAGTTACCTGCCCTCAACCACAACTGATATATTTAGTACATTATTAGATGTATTTCTACAACCAGATATCCAATTATAATTATTGCCTCCATTCTGGCAAAGTAAGCTGTCCCCTCCCTTAATGCGGTCAATCAAGGCTGTGACTGCTGACATCGCAGCCAATGTGACTGCTATTTCCACTGCTGCCTCCTGCACATGCTCAAGGTTATAAAAATCTCATTGAGCATAGGGAGTAGTTAAGTTCTCTTCTATCTGGCAAAGGTATCTATCATTACTTAATTGGTTTCAAATGCATGTAATAAACTGGTAATATAGCATTTAAAGTGGATGTATACTGAAAATTTAATTTGTGTCATTTTATCTATAAATAAATACATGTAAGTAGCACTTAGTCTGAGGTGTGTGTTACTGCATGCCTTCAATACAATACTTGTTTTCCTCAGGCTCTGACTACTGGACCTGACTATCTTCCCCCATATCAACTGTCAATACTGTATACAGCATACCAACTGTCAAACCATTCCAGCTACAGCAAAACCTGCTTCCAGAAATGCTAAAATGTAAGATGTTTCAGATATCTAATTAAATAGGGTGCAGACCAACAAAAAATGGTACAGGGATAGTTGGAATGATTATAGTTTCCATTTATGGGCAATTAAAACAAAACACATTTTCCAGTATACATACCCTTTAAGGTTGTGGGCTGATAACTTGACAAGTAACCAGGTTTTTGTTTTAAGGGTGGACTGTCCTTTAATATTTGTAAACTGGGTTTAAAACACGTGATTGAAGGATTTATACACATTCATACTTGTGAAGTAGCTAATTTACACTACATTTAGCGGAAGTGCTACTGATCTGGTCAAACATTTATACAAACATAGAAAAGATAGTCAATGCACATTCCTAGGCCCCATACAATATCATATTATATGCATACTGGCATACTTTATAAACAAAGGGGTTTTAGTATACATTACTGTGATCACATGATGAAAAGCCTTCCAACCACATCAAGTAAGGTCCTAACTTCTAACTTTTTTGCTTCAATTACCATTAGCAACTTTTGCATTTCTCATAGTTGTACACTGGATCCATTTAAGAGGCTTTCTCACTTCCCTCCAGCCCTTTGGCTATTTAAAATGAGGGAAGGCCATCCACCCAGTGCTTATATTAAAGGCATAGACCTCCCATAAAAGGGTGTTTTGGGGGTGCTAAAACCACATGGAAGCTTGACCTTCCATACTGGGGTTACCTTGACTTGGTTGGAAGGCTTTTCATTCATGTGATCACAGTAATGTATACTAAACCCATTTGTTTACCTTGTATTGTATGTATTTATTGGGAAGCCAGTGTTTGGAAGACTTTTCATTAATATCTGTTGTATTCATTAGATCAACTGGACTTAAATGTAGTTCTTGAAGACGTTCGCTAGTCATCCGACTGGCTTTCTCAATTCAGAATGACTTGTACAAGAATCTGTGGCAATTATGTACCCTGGAAAATCCCAATTACATATCACAGCCAAGTGTTAAGGTTGTGATTAGATAGTGGCTAAGATGTTTATAGGAACGC